>VXBX01007603.1:209010-222126 GCA_013400415.1 Scytalopus superciliaris
CAGTGTTTTGGGGGGCAGTGCATTAGGGGGCAGTGCTTTGGGGGGGCAGTGCTTTGGGGTGGGTAGTGCTTTGGGGAGCAGTGCCTTGGGCAGTGCCCAGGGGGGGTCTGTACAAATGCAGGGGGGTCTCTGCAGAGGCAGAAGGGGCACACCAGGACCAGCCCCCTCTGCCCCCAACCCCAGTGCCCCCACTCACCTTGGGTGAGCCCTGTCCCCCGTGTCCCTGCTGGGGACGAGGCTGGATCCCCCCCCATCGGGGCCCCACGAGGGCAGGAAACAGTGGGATGGGGAGCAGCCTCGGTGCCACGGCCCTTCCTGTGGCCACGGATGCAAATCCTGTGCAAACACAGCCTCTCCCAGGGCACCCCCGGGGCACGGGAGCTCCAGGGAGGGGGAGAGGGGGACTCTGAGCCGAGATTTGGGCACCGGTCTCTGACTGGAACACGCTGGTTTGGGCACCCCCGGGCGATGGGTACCCCCTGGTTTGGTACCCACCAAGAGGCACCACCAGAGTTTGGGTGGCCATAGGGCTGGGCACAGACTTACAGGACAGTTTTAGGGTTTTCCTCCATTGTTTTTGGCACGTCACTTGTTTAGCCTGAACACTTCCAGGGCTGAGCAGCAGCAGCTGCAAACCCCAGACATGGACAAACCCCTGGCCCCTCTGCACCCCAGGAAGCCAGAATTAGGGGAATGAACCCTCCAGGGCCAGTGGGTCCCTCTGGGGGGGGCTGTGGGTGCCCAGAGCCCACACTGGGTCCAGGGTGAGCCCTGGCAGCTCAAGGACAGACAGCATATCCCATACCCAAAGCACTGGCCTTGCCCAGAAGAACTCTGCAAAAAAGAGGAAATCTGTGAAAAAAAGAAATTAAAAGCAGCTGCAAAGGTCTCAGACTTGGAGCTGGCAGGGAAATGGGTGTAGGGATCAGAAACACAGCCCAAGGATGCAAAGCTGGAGCAGGCAGGGAGCCCCAAAAGTAAAAGTGAGAGGCTGGAAGTGGAGAAGAGGAAATGGGGCCGAGGTGAGGGTACAGAAACCCCCGAGAAGCCCTGCGGCCCCAAAAAGGGAAGAGCTAAAAGGATGCAGATAAATAATCTGATCCCTGCTGGGCAGCAGGGCCCTTGCTGTGGGGCTGCCCACCCAGAAGGGCTCAGCACCCCCTGGCAGAGGTGCAGGATCCAGCCCTGCAGGGTCATTCCCACATCCAAAGGTCCTTTTCCCAAGGGGTGGGACCCACCAGTTCCATGGACACATTAACAGTGGCCTGGGCTGCTGGGTGAGGTTTTATCCTTTTCTATCACCCACCTTGTGTTGATTTGCTGCTCCAACCCTTCTCTCCCCCGGGGTCAGCCCTTCTGTATCCTAAACCCAGTGCAAATCCAGCAGGAGCTCAGCCATTCCCAGGGCAGGATGGACCCCTCACTCTTCCCAATCTCCCTCTTAGCCAAACTTTCCAGGCTCCAGAAGCAGCCCCGCTTTAACACATCCCAAATAACCCAAACAGTTTATGCCTGTGCTGGGGAATGTCCCCCGCAGGGACACCGCATCCTGCTTGGGTTATCGTGGCCCTTCTAAACAGTTTATAAATAGATCAAGGTAAGTGAAGGTCAGCGCTCCCTGTGAGAGGATTGTTATCTCAGTTCTGCTTTTAAAGCAGTTCAAGGGGTGTTGGCTCAGATGGAGGCTCCTGAAACCCAAGTTGAAGCGGCTGCTTCTTCCTCCTCCACCTCACTAAAATAACAAAAAGCTAAGAAAAATAGGTTTGGCAGGTTCAGCCCCTCCTGTGCCAGACTCGGTGGGGCCAAAGGGAAGGTCATGGCTGTGCCATGAGGCACCATCTGGGCCAACACCACGGTGGCAGTGGGAGAGGGCAGGGCCCAGCCCTGCTGCCCCTGGCAAGCTGTGAGCTTTCCACTGTGGGAAAAAGAAGTGGTACATCAGGGGGGAAAAAATGGAAACCATTCAGAAAATACTGGAGAGTGCCTGCAGTGGTGGGATGGGCACCGACAGTGTCCCACCACCAGCATCCCCCAGTGTGGACTGGAGGAAATCCCTGTAACACCTTCCCAAGTGAAACAGAACTCACAGCAGGGTTTGTGTGGCTCACCAAGGGGGTCTGTGAAACACCCCCGAGGAACTGGAGCTGTTCCCAAGCATCCAAAGAGTAAAGAAGTGTTTAAGGTCAGCTTGGAGCAGCCTGGGATGGTGGAAGGTGTCCCTGCCCAGGGCAGAGGGGGTGGAACAAGATGATCTTTAAGGTCCCTTCCAACCCAGGCCATTCTATTTGTCTGATTCTTTGATTTTACATGCATTTTTAAACTAGAAATGTTTTTTCTTTCTTTCTTCTATTAGTGGGAGAGATTTGTGAAGGCAAGGGATGTGGGACAGAGCTTTGTCTCAGCCAGCAGACAGAGCTCCAGCCAACAGCACAGGGAAGAGCCCAAAGCCCATTTTCCTCTCTCCAGCTTCCTCCATCAGGCTGGGAAAAAAAAAAAATCACATTTCCAGCTTGTTTCAATTAAATTTAAGACTTTTGACATTCCATAAAAGCCAAAGCAGTCATTAAACCAGAGTTTTTCCTGTTCTAACACTTTGAAAGGACCACACTGCAGCTCAGCTGGTGGCTCCGGCTCTGCCGTGCCGGGACCTCCAGCACGGAGAGGGGACACTCAGCTGGGGCAATGCTCATCCTCCAGCTCAGGATGGACAAATTCATCACATCACCCCATGGATCCATCCCAGATAAAAGTCAGGGCAGGCAAGATGCTCATCCCCATGCATGGGCAGGGCTGGAAGGCTGATGGGGCACAGCAAGGACGTGCTCAGCACCCACAGCCCTGCCTTGGGGGTGAGGGAGCACCGCAGGGGCAACAAACCCACCTGCGCCCACACCTAAATAAATCAGTATTTTTGCATCTGTAAGCAAAGCAGACACAGCCCTGAGTCACCCAGGGGCGTGGGGACAGCCCTGGCAGCTTCTTTGATCTCCAGGGATCAAAAGGACCCGCTTCCCCACCCTGTCGTGGCCACAGCTCGTCCAGACACTCACTGGGCAGTGACAAGTGTGGGGTGAGACACCCCGGGCTGCCAGACACTGACCCTGCTGACCCACTGTGTCAGCCCTTCCAGGTGCTTCCATGGGCTCAAACAGTGTTCTTTCATCAAAAAGTGAAATGAAATGAAATAAAACAACATGTGAAACACAGCCTGGGAGCTGCTGCATGTCAGAGGAGAGGTCAAGCCTGGGGCTCTCTGCAGAACCTGCCCGTTTCCTTCCCTTCCACCATCCCAGGAGAGTTTGGATGGAGCATTTGTGGCTGCTGGGGTTTATTCCACGGCAGGTGAGAGTCTAAGCAGGAGCTGAGCAAGGGCATGAGGAGCCTGAGGGAATGTGAAGTCCCCAGGAGGTGTTTTCTGCAAGGGGAAGCCCCCCAGGACCTGCTGCAGGAGCTCTGGGCAGGCAGCAGGACCTGCCTGGGGTTACACCAGCTGTGGTCCCACATGTGGCCCTGCCTGTGTCCCAGGGATGGCCCTGCCCCATCCCACGCTGGGCACAGCAATGATGAGGCCAGTGGTGTGTCCTGGACACCCCACCAACCTCAAAGGACAATCCACACCTCAGGAATATCCTACCTGTAATATCCTACCTGTTCACACACTGGGCTTTATCCAATTATTACCAGATCCCATCCAGGACAAGGGACATTTTAACCCTCACAATAGAAGACACCAAAGAGTTGCCAGTGCCACACCCCCACTAGCCTGGAGCCATCTGGGAACGTGCTCTCCATGGAGGAATAAACACCAGCATGCCCAAAACGGAGAGAAGTGCTGTACCCCACTGCCTGTGGCTGCAGGAAGGGACCTGTGGGCATCTGGGCACAGAAAAACCACATTCAGTGTTAAATAGGGGTTGATTTTTACGTTCCACAAGTCCCTCACTCGCCTGGATGCCAGGCCAGGCTCACAGGCTGCTCCCTTGTTTTCACTGTGGCCCTTTGGGATCTCAATTCCTGCTGCTGCAGCACCCAAGGCAGGAACAGAAGGTTCAGCAGAGGAGGGGAAAGACTCCTTGGGCTGTGGAAATTCATTGTTTGCTTTGTAGAAAGCAAATTTTTAGTAAAAGATGGATTTTCCCAGCATATTCCTCCTGATGAGCGAAACTCAGGACTGAGGAAGCCCCAACACCATGGAGGGGAGATGGGATACAATCCTGAAATCCACTGCTCCACACACATGGGTGGGAGGGCAGGATGTTTAAGCAGGAGCTCAGGGATTATCCCACCCAACAGCCTGGTAAGTCTCAGTGGTGCCACCAGCTCTGGAGCTCACCAGGATGATGTGCTGTGGTGCTGGGAGGCTGATGGGCATCTGTGCCATGGCAAAGCAACCCTGCCAGTGCCTGGACAACCCACTCCCTTATCCCCCAGGACTAACCAGCTTGCCCTGGAGAGCTGCTACATCTCACCCATCTAAAGCATTCTTCATCCCACAATAAAATTCTTGCACACCATTTCAGAGTCCCAAACAAGGGGACCCTGGAATTGTCCCCCACCCCTTCAGCCAGAGGAGAAAGCACCAACACTCCCTTTTGGGCAGGGTCTTGCTCATCACAGCCAGCTACAAGACACTGCTTTAGCCACACACAGAGCCCCAGACAGCAGCTGGAGCCAAACACTCCAGGGGCTGCAGATGGAGACCCAAGGGAAGGGAGCTGGTGCCCCACACTGGGGAGTTTCCTGCCTGTGTGGGGAGGCTGATGCCAGGAGGAAAGCAAAGAGTTGGCACCAGTGGAAAAAGAAGACTGCTGTTATTTATTAACCAGTGAAGTGGGCCCAGGCACTGACACAGAGCAGGAAGGAATGTGGGGAGCAGGCCCAGGCTCTGTGGGGTGCACAGCCCAGGCTGCTGCTGAGCTGCCTCCATGTGGGAAACGACACCAGTTTGGGGCAGGGGGCACAGCAAACCCCCCTCCCCTGAGCACAGGAAACCCCCAGCAGGACCCCAGGGGCTGGTGGCACTGCAGAGAGGAGCAGAGGCACGGGGCAGGGGTGCTGAGGGGGCAGCAGGGACACTGACAGGCTAGTTGCAGTTCTTGGGCAGGCGATAGACCCCCCCGGAGAAGATGAGCTGCTGGTCCCGGACCTTCTTCTGGAGGAAACCCTGCAGCTCCTGGATATCAATCTCAGTGACCACAGGGCCTGTCATCACAAACATCTTCAGCATGCTGTGAATCCTCTCCAGGGACAGGCTCTCCAGGTTGGTCAGCATGGCCTGGATGTAGGTCCAGAACAGCTGCAGGGGGAGGGACACAAGTGAATCACACTGACACCTCCACCACAAGGCAAAGGTCCCACATCCCAAACGCAGGGCAGGAAGTTCTGCCTCCAGCCACGACCATGTGGTCTTTAAACAGAGAACATCCAGGAACAGACGTTGGGATAAACAGCTAGGAAGCTGGACTGGATGATCCTGAAGGTTTCTTCCAACCTTGATGATCCTGTGACTCTGCAAAGCAGGATCTGACGTGCAGCACAAGCATGACCCTCCGTGGATGAACACCAGTATGACACCCCCGTGTTGCACAACACACAAAGCATGACTCATGGGCAGGAAAGGCACTGGAGGTGTCCAGGAACCACAACACAGAGAAGGCACAGATCCAGCTGCTAGTGCTGGGTAAACCTTTGGGGCAGTCAGAGGTGCTGGGGTGCATCCAAACAAGCTATGATTATTTGCAAATGTGAAATCATGTCTGGGATTTGTTGTTTTTTTTAAACTGAAAGAAGAAATGTGGAGATGTGCAAGTGGTTCCCTGACTCAGCAGCCAGACACTTGTCTGGAGGGAAGGCTGTGATCCAGCACCTGCACCAGTGAGCCTCAACCAAGGACACCCACTTCAAAACCCAAACCCAAATGAGAAGGGAATGAATCCATCATCTCAATCAGACACCCCAAACCCAAACCCAGGGGATGTGTGTATCAGGGACAGGTACCTGCAGCTCCTCCTCCTTCTGGTCAGCCTGTGAGGCCATGGCAGAGTCCCCCTCCTCGTCACTGTCGATCAGCACGACCTTCTCCACCTGGTCCTTCTGCTCCTCCTCAATGACAGTGAAGGTGCCCTCGGGCTCTTCCCTGAGGACTCCCTGCTGCAGCCACAACGTCATCTTGCGCTTCAGCGACGTCACGGGCACCTTGAGCACTTCACTCAGCTCTGTCAGTGTCCAGGTGCCTGCAGAGAGCACAGACATCAGAGAACAGCATACCTGCTCATGCCCCAACAATGCCAGGGCCTGGTAAGAGGCTGGGGAGGCACTGCCAGGGCCAAGCAGCTGAGTGCAGCCACTGCCCATAGCAGGTGGGTGCAGAGCGGTGGCCCTGATGGGGTGATGGAGCCCTGTGGTACATCCAAACCCGTGGACCAGGTCTTGGTCCTGCTGCCAGGGCTCTCAGAGCCTTCAGGCACCTGAGGAACGTGGCCTTCCCACCCATGGAAGAGGACAGGGGTGGCAGAGCACTCACTCTTGGTCTGGAAGTGCAGAATGATGGCAGCATGAACGGGAGAGACGGAGAGGGAGAGGGTGCGATCGGCCAGCTCCACATCCAGGCTCACCAGCCCCAGGTGGTACTTCCAGTTCAGGGTCCTCATGGCCTGGAACAGGGGGAAGAAGCTGCTCACAGCAGGTCTCCCAGCAGGAACCAAGTGCTGGGTTACTGTGAATGTCCCTGTAATGGTGTGGGGCAAACTAAGAGCCAAAGTCTGAAGGATGACGAAGGGCACTTTCGCAAAACCCACGCTGTGTAACACCATCTGAACAGCTTTTCTAAGGAGAGTTAAGGTGGCCTCACCTTCAACTTCTCATATTTCTTGGAATAGGCTTCCATGGCTTCCTTGATCTGCTCTGGAAGTTCCAGCTTCTCCTCTTTCAGTGGTGGCCAGAACTCACTGGACAGGATGACGGCCACGAGGCTGAAGGGCGGCCTCTCCTCCTCTGGGAGCTTCTCCTCCTCATCCCGGATGTTGGCGTTGATGCGCCGCGAGTCAGCCATGTCCTGGAACAGGCAGAGCAAGCTGAGGTGCCTCCTTCTCTTCCAAGTAAAGGAGAAGCTTAAACAAGGTGAAAAGTGTTGTCTCCAAGCCACAGTGGGGACACTGGAAAGGACAAGGTCATGTGTGTCTACTAGAAAGCCTGCTGCATACTCAGAGAAACACTTGTGGGGATGAGTTCCTCAGACCTGTGTTCTTCCTGCAGTGCTCCAAGAGAATCAAACTGCAGAGTCCCAACCCCAGAGGAGCTGGAAGAGCCCAGCTCTTCAATGGAAGGGCAGGAGAGACAGCAGCACCAGAGCAACCATTCCCCAGAGTGGATAATCCAACCCACACGGCTTAAAAGCCAGACTGGATTTCAATGCACTTCTGCCTGTCATAAATCAGCCCCCTCACTGGCCTTCTGGGACCCCTCACTTTCCTAAAAGACCTTTTTTGGGACACTCCTCAAGTCCCTCCTCTTCCCCAGTGGGCTCAGACACCCCGGAGTTGAATTTAAAAAACCCAAAAGCAAGTTACTTTTAACATGACTTCACAGAAGTGCATCTGAGCTTCTCCAAACCGCAGCTTCAGCAGCTCCACGTTGCGGATTTCCCTGGCAAGAGACACAGGAGGTCAGACACGGGTCTCCTGGGTGGACAAACCTGGCTTGGCCTCCACCCCTTGACACACAGCCAAAAAAAGGGAGTCCCTGGCACAAGGCTGCTCTTCTGGGAAGCCTTGCAAGGCACATTATCTGACCAGGATGGCTCCTACCAAGCAGTGAGGAACAGGCACCTTCCCTAGGCCAGCAGCTTTTTGAAGACAGAATCCCAGAATGGTTAGACTGGGAGGTCACCCAGTCTGACCTCGCTGCCCAAGCAGGGTCTCTCCTGGAGCAGTCACTCAGGGCTGTGTCCAGATGGATTTGGAGTATCTCCAGAGAAGGAGACCCCAAACCCCCTCTGTGCAGCCTGTTGCAGTGCTCGGTCACCTCACAGTAAAGGAGTTCTTGCTCATGTTCTGGTGGAACTCCCTGTGTTTCAGAAACACAGACCCTCCCACCCCTTCCATTGGGGAGGGCCACCACAACATGTGGGATGGAGCTAAGAGGGTGTCAGCACAAGCCAAGGGCAGGACTGGGCAGGAAGCAGCCCAAATCCTAGACATGGAATTCTAGACACAAAGCTGCAGAGGAAATGGCCAAAGACAATCCTGGCTCCACAAACAGCAGTTGACAGGACCAAGACTGAAGGGGCTATCCTTCAGACAGCAGAGCAATGAAAACCCAGGTGGTTTCTGGGCACTGAGGCCTCACCTCTCAGCACTGTAGTTGAACTGATGGAGCAGCCTGTCGGCCAGAAGCGTGCGGTACTCGTTGATGAACAGGTCCTTGCTGCCATAGATGCTCACCAGCAGGCTGATGATGTCCGAGGAGCGACGCTTGGAGCTCGATTTTCCTGGTGGAATCCATCAGACAACAGTGTGAGATCTACAGAGACCTGCCCCAGCCCAGCTCAGCTCCAGAGGACCAGCAACTGAACTGCCTGAGAATTCAGCCCCCTGGGCTGGGCATCTCACCTGGGTCTGCATCAACGGGGTCAGGAACCCAGTCCCCTGGCTCGGAGATGTCATCATCACTCTCCTGGCCGTTCTCCAGGGTCACTGGGTCAGCTTTGGAGAGCTCATTTGCCAGGTCACCGGAGCCCTCGGCGTCCCCGGTGAGACCGGCCACGATCTGGCGCACCGTGTCATCCCGAGTCCTGCCAGCAGCAAGGGGCAGGTGAGGGAAGGGGAGGGAGCAGGGATGTGCCAGCCTGCCCAGCACAACCTCTTACCTCAGGTACTTCCTGATGGGCTCACAGGCGACCTCCAGGATGACCATGGAAGGATCCAGCTCCCGCAAGGCCTTGATGGCCGAGATATACAGAGTGATGATGTCGGATGTGTTCACTCCTGCAGGAGAGGGGCAGAGGGAGAGCCCTGAGGCACAGACTGATGGCTGGGGTGCTCCAAACCCTCTGTTCAACCTGTAGTGTCAGAGGAGAAGGGCTTCCTGCCCTACTGCCCCATGGCAACAGGAAAGATCGAATCCATGTGTCTGAGGAAGAGTTCCAACCACAGAGCTCAGAGCTGAGCCCTGCAGGGGTGTCTGGAGCTCAGACCACACACAGCAAAGAAGCCTTTGCCCACCTGGCCCAAAGCTAAACTGCTAGCTCACCTCCTGACCATACTGGAAAACTGAGGCCAAAGGGGGCTGGGACACAACCAGCTGCTGCTGCCCACGCCCCCTGGAACACAGAGAGCGTGCCACGGGCACAGGGACTGCCCCTCACTCACCAAACCTGGACTCCCAGCAGATCCCCCCGCTCATGCCCAGGCTCCCCACAGTGTCAGGGTGTCAAACCCACCAGGATGCAGGAGTCTCATCTCCAGAGCACTTTTCAGGGAGCTGAGCAGCTGCTGCCTCTGGTTAGTCCTTTCCAGGCAGAACTTGAGGTCCTCCACGGCCGGCTTCGACTCCGGGAAATCTGCAAGGCGAGCAGCGATGAGGGGCAGGGCCACGCTCTGAGTGAGGGCACAGGGGGGCAGCGTGGCCCATCAGGGGCTGCAGACAGCTCTGCCATCCAGTGCCAAAAGGGAGGGAGCACTCAGAGGGCCCCACTACCTCGGATGATGCTGAAGAGCTCCTCGATGCGCATGCTGGCGTAGATGCGGTAGAAGAACCTCTGGACGTGGCACCTCCAGCGTTTCAGGGTGCTGCTGGCCTCTGGGGAGGAGCGTGCCAGGGGACCATCCTGCAGGAACACCCTGCTCAGCCAGCCAATCACCTTCTCAATCCACTGCACGAGGTGAGGAGAGGGAGACACACGTGTGAGCACCACAACCCAACCCGTCCCAGGCAGCAGAAAGGGCCAGCTGGACAACCCATCCCTGCCAGAAAGGGCAGCATCACCCCCAGCTGCTTTCCAAACCTGCCCCAGCCTGGGTTCCAGCTGGGGAAAGCCCAGCTGAGAGAACTGGAACTTAACTAAAGATACAGGACATGGACTGTGCAGGTGTGTGTGAGAAGGTAAGGGGTGGCTGAGCACTGCAGGCAGGCACTGGGCTCCAAAAACACAGGGGATATTCCAAAACTTGCAGAGTATTCCATTCTTACAAGAATCCCATCCCATTCTACACTTGCAGAACTATCCCATTCATGAGAAGATGAACCATCACACCCGTCACACCATCCCTGGCCCCAAATTTCTGGGGTTCCTGAAATCAATGAAAAGTAGATAAGCCATCCCAAGGACTCACAGACACCCAACCCAGGCAGCTGAAACCTCAAACACCAGCCTAGTCACTGAATAATAAAATAAAAGCCTGGACAGAGAGCATCAGAAGGTTATCTTTTTATATTTGAGATTCAGGTTTCTATCAAGAAATGTGTAATTGTCAAATTTCAAAGGTATTCAACCATAATACCCAGAAATGTGGGGTTTTCCCATTATGGTGGCACATCCTGGGATTGTACTTGAGTATTACTAGCTACTAGATATTAATACTTTTTTGATAAGCAGATCCTGACAGCCTGAAAGAAACATGCTAAGACAAGGTCTGCTTTGCTGATGCTCATTTTTAATTACCTACTTGACTGAGAAAACACTGCAGAAATCCACAAGTCCTGCCAGTGACAAGGCAGGGTGAACCTGAGAGCTGCAAACACCTGGGCATCGACCTGGGCACAACTGTGGAGAAGCTGATAAAGAATTCATCTAAAGGACAAGAGGACAGGACTGCAACTGATGCAAAGCAACTTGATTTTAAGGAATTATTATCAAACCAAACCATTCTTCTGCATGGTTTATCTTGTCCAAGTGCTCCTGTTACAGCCTGATTGCAAACTGACACTCCAGGCAGCTGCTGCTGTGTCTGCAAAGGGGGTTTGCCCTCAGCACTTGTACTTTCAGCAACCTGTTGCTCAGACTTCTCCTAATTTACCTTTAGATTGCCAGGCTTGTGCTTTTGTTTTAATCAAAATTATCTCTTCCTAACTTTGAAATGCTCTGATATTCTGGCCCTTCTGAAGAGGGGGGAACAAGGGGACCCTTCTGCAGCATCTGATGAGCAGAATGCAGCTGCATTTTCTCTTGTGCCCTTAAAATATCCTTAAACAACTTCCAGGTCGTCAAAAGCATTTCACACGAGGTGCAGCAAAGAAAGTGTTGCACAGAGGCCAAATGGAAGCAAACCCAAAATGACTGTGGATGTTTGCAGGCAACAAAAGCAGTGGGCATGGCAAACAGTGAGGGAACCAGGGCAGCCCCCACAGCCCTGGCTGCACACCTTGTTCTCTGACACAGGCCAAGGCAAAGTCATGGTCAAGGGACAGAGAGCACAGCACCGTGTCCTGGAAGAGCCACAACCCAGAGAATTTTATTTTAAGGTCATCCTGGTAAACAGCCCCACACAAACTTGGTTTGAGTAGCAACTGGGTAATTCAAAGAAAGATTTTACTTCTCTGTGTGGCCACTGGTGAGATCAATATTAGAGTATTCTCTGCCATCCTCGCTTCCTATTTTACAGGGAAACTGGAAAGGGGAGAGAAAACAGCCACAAAAATTTGAATTGTGGGCTTGCTTACACAGAGGGAGGGTCCTCTGCAGGGCACGTGGCACTTGTGGATTGTAGACTGTAAATGTACAAACATTTGTAGACTGTAAATTTACAAACTTGTAGTTTGTAAACTGGAACCACAGAAATTCCCTCATTGCACAAGGTGAAACACAAGGGCCCACTGTGCACAGGTCAGAGCAGACCTTTCCCTCCACCACCAGTCAGAGTGGGGAGTTCAAACCACCCCTCCCAGCAGGGATGGTGGAAGTCACAGCCCCGGCCCAGGCGCTTTCAGGTGGACTCTGCTTTAATCCTGAGCTGCTGAGGCGGGAGCAGAGCAGGGCCCTGGCTGCCTCACCTCCTGGAACTCGCTGAGGAAGGAGTGCTCGTACTCCCCGCGGCACCGCTGCTCCATCCTCTCCTCGATCATCCTGTGCAGGATGGTGGTCACGGCCTCGGCGCTCACCCTCTCCAGCAGGTTCAGCCGCCGCCTGCGGGCACGGCCACCCGTCAGGGGCGTGTGGGACCAGAGGCACGAGCAAACACAGAGCACCCAAAAGCCTGAGGGACCTTCCTCCCCGGGCATGCCACACCAGGAGGCCTCAGGTCACACGCTCTGACAGCACTACATAATGCAACACACGGCGCTGCTGCTGCCCAATCTTCCTTGCAAATGTTATTGTCTAGCCATCGGAAGCTTTTCCAGTTGGAAGAGTTGCACAGAGGTTTGGGTTGGAAGGGATCTTAAAGATCATCTAGTACAGCCCCCTGGCATAGGCAGGGACACCTTCCAACTGGTTTGTTTCTCTGTGGTCAGGAGGCCTCAGAGCAAGAGGAGGGTATTCTCATACCCAGGGAGAGGAACTTTCTGTCTAAAGATCTGCTCTGGTTCAACCACCCGCTGGCAACTGGCTGTGTTAAACTCTCTGCCCAGTACCATCGCATGACCATGGCACAGCCTGGCACGACCACGACACACACACACACACAACTCCTTGGGTTTCTCAGGGATCAATAAACCTCCTGCTGCTCCCCATGCAGACCCCGCCTCGTTCCCAGGGACAGCCACCGTGTCCCCCCCGTCCCCCCCCCGTGGCTTACGCACAGAATGTCATTGAGCTGCTGAAACTGCTCCATGGCCTGGGGGCACCAGCACTGCTCCCTCTTGCTGCTGCAGCCTGGGCACAGCGTGCCCTCTGCCCTGTCTCCCTCCTCCGTGTCGCTCTCCTGCTCCGTCTCGCTCATGCTGCTCTCACACTCGTTCGCCCCATCCTCTCCCTTCTTCCACTGCCGCATGTATATCCGGAAAGTGCGGCTGTAGAACTGCTGGATCATTCCCTGGAAGGATTTGGTCGTGGAGAAGAAGAGGATAGCCTTGAACATGGTGTAGACCTTCTCCCGCAGCGTCTGGGCGCCCGTCCCCAGGAGCAGGCCCGCCTTGGTCCACTCCTCCAGGAGCTCCAGGCTGTTCAGGTAGGGCTCCAGG
>VXBX01007604.1:0-44419 GCA_013400415.1 Scytalopus superciliaris
GGGGGTGTCCGTGGAGAAGGCAGGTAGATAGATACTGGAAGAAGCTCCATCTCTCCAGGTGCTGAGAATTCTAATATACTATCAATGGAATTGAGCACTGCCAAATACAAACATTTAGAAAGCTTAAGCCAGACCATTATCAAATCATTAGGTTGAACTACAAATTCTGAGATTTCAAATATACTCAATATGCATTTCTCCTATTGACCCTTTAATTTCTAAAATTTGCATCACATTCAGATGTCATTTTGAGATATTCACAGACTACATGGGAAACAGTTTGAATACCAGTAGAAGTTCATTAACATCACACATTATAGGCCAGACCAGAAGCATTCAGCCAGTATTCCAATCACAGTCTATTAAACCAACCTCAGTGATGCACTGGTTTTCCATCCATGTGTATTTGAAGGGTTTTTAAAGTTAAATCTTATTTTGACTAAGAGATGTTATATATACATATTGAATATAGCACATTCCATTCATTATGATTTCAGTTCTTTATCGAGTTTGGAATGGTCCCTTTTCCTCATTTTCTTTACTTTCATCTGTCTGTTCATGGGAAACTTCTCAGGATGATGTCTTATTTTTTTGTTCATTTTGTTTAGATTTTTTTAAATCAGGTATATGGAAAACATCCAAGGTACCAAACCTAAATTACAAGTGGTGTTTGCAGGCACAGTGATCTAACAAAATATAATACAATTGTACAAGACAGCTGCTGAAATTTAATAAGCAGTTACAAAGCCTCTTTGTTACTGAAGCCACCCACTGCTCTGGAAGAAGCTTCCAAGGAGAGATGTGGTTGGAATTTTGACCCTCTGAATAAAAAATTAGAAAGTTTCAGTTCAAACCGCAGAGTCTGAGACTTATGTCAGATCAGTAACAATGCAGCTTCTCCCCACAGCAGAATAACAATAATATTGGTAAAATGTGATAACACAATTAATTTTTTAAGTAGAAATCTTAGTATAAATACTGAGGTAGCCTACAACTTGAAACAGCATTTTAAGATCAGATTTCTAGAAGTTTCTAGAATCTGACAAAATAGTCTCAGATATTATTCTACCTGGTTAAACTACCTATAATTTAAACAAAAGACAGAAGAAATAGCAGCAATGTAACAGACCACATAACCTACAAACCACAAAAACAAAAATGTATTGAAAAAACAAAAATGGGCAAAAGAACAGAAAGATAAACACAGAAATGTCATTTCTGTAAATCAGAGGGAAAACGTTTTTGTTTTTTTTTTTTTTTTAAAGTCATTCCAATACCCTCTTTCTCAGTAATATTGTATTACTGAGTCGGATCCTCCCATGATGTGGTTTAGCAACAATTGCATCAATTTGGAATACATTCAGCCATGACTCTTTCAAACAAACAAAAAAAAAAATGGAAAGGAAAGAGAAGAGGGACACAATAGAATGCCACTTGGCACAAAAGTGTCTATCACTTCAACTGCTAAATGCCAATGACTTTTATGTTTGTGCTAATGGGAAGGAAAGCCCAGCTCATTTGCAAAGGAGTCCATCATACTGTGATTACAGGAAGAGGGGATTTTCATCTGCCTTATTCCCATAACAACTCTATACTTTCAGAAGCCATGTGGAAGAGCTAAAAAAGACTACAGTGTGTGAACATGGTTCCAACTAAAGGCAATCAATCTGCATATTTTCTGTGAAGACAGTCAAATTATTTTCATTCCTGGGGTTTGTTTGTTGGTGGTTTCTTTTCAGATGTGCTGTGATTTCTGTTGATCTGAAGTGTTGAATGTCTGATCTCAATGTATTTCTGATTTGATAATGGACTTCTTTGCACTAAAAATCCACTGCAACCCAACAGCTCATAAAATTTGATCCCATTGTTTGGAAATCTAGCACTTACAAATATCTGATTATGGAGTGCATTTACAGCCATTCAATGTGATTCCAATCAACAATCCTTCAGAACAGTATAGGTTTTTCTGAACCTGGACAACCCGCTAAACTATTGCAATGTCCTCCTCTTGCAACATGGTATCAATAATAGTTGTCTGCACTTTTATTTGCAACTGTTACCTGTTCTAGAACAGAAGCAGAACAAGACTCCAACAAATGCAAAGTTCAACAGAAAAAGAAGGTGATGGATCTGGTCACAGAGGTGCCAGGATATAAACCCACCTGCATGTGCCAAATGTCTGGCCCTAACTTCCCATTTGCTGTCAAATAAGCAGGGACAAGGGAAGACTTGTGGTTGAAACATACTGTACTTTGGCTTTTCCCAGTTCTCACACGAAAAAGCAGTTCTCTATTCTATGGTGCGGTCAGAGCTGGCACTAGGAGAATGAGGTAGCCATATATCAGGCAAGCAAACCATTGTGCCAAGCAAACCACAACAGAGAAGAGAATTTGAATCCTGCTCCTTTGATATTCTAAAGGGCCTACACCCTAGCCTGTTAGTTAAGGAAGCCTTGTTCCCTTTACACAACTTGGGTGGTTATACAACATCATGCATGCTTTGAAACCTCTCCCTTACTCACTGATCTAAACACCAACTTTGCTCGTAGCTTTGCAGAACACTTAAGATGAGCTGAGACTTGAGAATCAGACACTATGCATGACACAGGAAAGCAGCAATTGAAAAATCAATAAATAATTATTGAGCTGTCAACTGAAACAAACTCTATAAACTATTGTGTTTGCAATACCCTGCTGCATGTTTCAGTACTTGAAGTCATACAGTATATACTTTACTGATCGATTTGCATACCGTATCGATCTCAAGGGCTGAATAATATGTTTGATTTCTGGCACTTCTGCATAATTTTCTGATTAAGTTACTTATTTAACCTATTGACCTTTACTCTTAATTAAAGAGCCTATGTAGATGTTGAGCCGTAATCAACTTGTACACTACTGAGTGGAATTTACATCTTGTGGAATTTACTTACTCTTTAAGGCTGATACTGTGTGGTACTCAATGGACATTTTTATCCTTTGCAGTTTAAATTTGTGAAGCATGCTAGGAATCAAACTTTAGTTCCAACAGTTCTCAAACAAAATTTGCATAGGTATCTGGTTTAAAAAAATAAAAAAAATTCACACAAAGAGTCCTACTTTGAAAACTTAAAAGAGAAAGAGGAAGTTAAATCTGTGTCTAGTTGTCTTATGCAACAGATCCACTTGTACTTGTACCTGTTGAACATTCAGGTTTTGGATCAGTTCTCTGTTGTGTTCACTATGTACACCTAAGCTGTATGTACCCAAAAAGAAATCCCTGCTCTATAGAGCTGTTAGCACATTATGTTCAGTATTGGTAGCCAACCAAAATTTTAAAGTTACAGCAGAAATAGTTATTTCTCATCACCATGGAATCCTAATTTGAGTAAAACCATTGGTGCATGAAGAAAAAAAACAAAACCCAACTAAATAAAAAACCACAACAAAACCCCCAAAACCAATATACCATGGTCATTGCTTTTTACTGTATTCTGTTTACTAATGTTGAAAAGTATATTTTAATTTTAATGATTTATGGCACTTGGTTGTTCTTACAGTTTAATACAGTATTTTACTGATTCACTGTAAAGCTAGAGGACATCTCAATAATTCAGTTGACAAACAAACTGAAACGTTTTCTGTGTCTGAAAACTATTATGTTGATATCCTGGAAAGTCAGCAGTTTGACAGCAGACGTTAACTAAGTATTTAGAAGCTGCAGTTATACCTTCCTTACAATTACACATCCCTCATCTCTCCCTGCATATACCTACCAAAAGGATAAAGATTACATAAAATATGACAAGAAGATAATGTTCAGTAATCACTCTGAGCCAAAGAGCATGACAGTGCTATGCCCCTTGAGACAGGTCTTATTGCTAAACGATAAGCAGCCAGAGAAAAAAGTCACTGACTTGCTCAGTTACTGATGGCCTTAAGATTAAAATATGCCAGTTGTTAAACCCAAAGTGTATAAGTCAAAAACTAACAGACATAAACATAATAATATAAAACAAGTTGATGAATTTAAGCCAAGTGTGTTGCGCTCCATGTAGACTGCAGAAAGTAAGAGACACTTCCAAAATAATTGAAACTAAACCTTTCTGCACAACTGCTTTCTTTCCAACAGCACTCCACATTGGGGTCACTTGCAAGGAGGTGTGTTTGTACACTGTTTTTTTGTTGTTGTTGTTTCGTTGGTTTTTGTTTGTTTGTTTTTGGTTTTGTTTTTTTTTTAAGGTCAGAAAGCCTTTATTCTCTGGAAATTTTACTTTACTCACTTTACTTCCACATGGACACCAGGAATCACAAGCATTTTTTCAAACAGACAATATTTCTCATATACCACTCTTTAAGCTGCTGAAACACAAAGACCAAACTCTTTCCTCATTGTACAATGCCACTACATACAGTTGGATACTATCATTCATGTGTTAAAATTCACAGGGTGAAGCAAATGAAATGGCAGAAGGTGGTTTACCTCAGACCAAAAGAATCTGTTCTTTCCCGAAATACAGGCAAACAAGTCCATCAGCATTTTGCAAACAGAGAAAAAATTCACCCCTAGATTTGATCCAGAACACCAATAAAGCTAGAACACACAAACTTGCAACACAAACAGGTTATCTACAGATCCTTATTATCATATGTGAATGCAGAGTAGAAACCTGTGAAATTACTTTTGTTCTCAGTATATTCTCTTTCCCCTCCCACCTTTACTCCCTATCTATATGCTTCATTTTGCCCTCCTAATTACACACTTTATCACTATTCCCTAAACTATTTAGAATGCAGTTTTGTGTTCCACTGGCTCTGTGTAACTTGTGCAGTCCTAGTGCTGAACAATGCTGCTACTAAGCTTTCTGCAGCACTTGGGTTTTCCTCCACTGCTTCACATATTTCTTGATATGTTCTGTCTGCTATTGGCAGGAGAGGAAGAGACAAAGCCATCATTCCTCTACCTTTGCCAGTCACTTGAGAGTCATGACTGAGATGCACTGAAGAAAGAGTTTAGAATTAAAATTTAACTAAGATTATCTGAATGAGGACAGTAATCATCATGAGAGGACCTGAAAGACCAATTACTTCTGTGAGAAACCTGCAGGCAAATTGAGGTGCAAGAGTCATATAAGACACATGTATCCTTGCTATTGGTGGGACCTGCTATGTTAGGAATGTGTTCCAGTGTAATCCAATGAGACTTATCAAAGGGAAATAGTGTCATTTGCTCACTAGGGCTAATTTTGATTACTTCTTCCCTAAGATCTACTGGAACAAGTATCAAAGTGAAAGCTCACATTCTTTCCATTGTAAGTAATGTAACAACTCCTAGTGGCTTTTTGCTAGCTGTGTATGTGGGCAATAAGAAGCCTCCAAGACAGTTAACAGAGTACGCAAAACCCCTCTATATTTAAAATATTCAGCTTGCTCAACAAAAAATGCAGCTTGATTAGTAGAGTCTATTAAATTTCACCTACTTAACTTTGCAGCTTGATTAGTGAAGTATGCAGCTTAATCAGCACAGCATGGAACTCATGACAACATGCACCTCCTAAAACTGAAACTAATGGTAAGACCCAACAGAATCCCTGGTACACGCCTCTGTATAAAACACATAAACCAGGAGGCTCAAAGCAGGCTCTTAAGTTCATAAATGAACAATTCAATTATTCAATTCGTCAGCAACATTGTGGCTTTGTAAGGTGTAGGATTCAGGCTGTAAAGTTTCAACTGTCCAGTAACTGGAGTGGTCAAACAGCAGACAGCTTCTTTCAGCGTAAAACCAAGCAGCATCCTCATCTCCAGTGCTGCTTCCTGTGACCACGCCATCCCTTCATCCATAGCAATACACAGCAAAATCCAATTTTCAGTATTGAATTTTAAAGACAGCTGGGATAACATCATTGGCCATCCAAAACATTATTTCATTATCCCAGGGAAATTGTGTAGAATACTTGAAGATAGCAAGCGTGTCAACAATTGAGGTAAATTACAAAAAACACACTAGTAAGATAAACATTAAAGTTAGAAAAGAGTTTAACTCTATGCAATTAGGATCTGGAGGTATTTCAGATATGAACCAAGTTTGGATTTTAAATAATTCTAAAGTTGAAGATTATTCAGGTGCAGTGCTTTGGCTTTGACTGCTTTGCTGTCCATAAATAAATACAAACTCTGACATAATTAAGAAGTAGCTTCACTTTTGGTAGATATAACTACATGTTCTATCCCTAAACTATAAAGAATGCAGTTATAGCTGTACCTTGCTGTAGCTATCACTCTACATAGTATTTCCTTAATGATTTTTTTTCCCCTCCGTGGTTATCCTATATACTGTGAACACATGAGATGAACTCACACTGTTGTTATTTATGGTACAGATTCTAAGACTGTTGCAGTTAATGGAAACATTGTGTGTTGTCTACAGAGGAGTTTTGCAGAAAATGTAGCATTTACCAGAACATAGATCTTACCAACAGAGGTACCTGGATTCATATAATTCCTAACCCACACTCTTCCCTTTGGTTACTACACATTCACTAAGAAAAATACGTATGTGTCTCAAACTCCCAGATACTCAGCTGCTTCTCAGCAGAACTGGATGTTATTCCCATCTCAACAAACCCAGAGCTATTAATAGGGAAGGTTTTGATTTGGCCATTTCTGCAACACTTCAAAAAAATACAGTATCAAACTACAACAATTATCAGACAAATAAAGTACTGAGATTACACTTACAAGGCCTTTGTCCAAAAAAAATTATTTTTAATTCCTCAGAACAGTTCACGTTACTAAGAAAAACAAGTATATACCAAACAGCATTTAAATTTGATTGTTGAGGTTTTGACCCCACACAGAACAAAACCAACCAAACAACAACAACCAAAAAAAAACAAACAAAAAACAAACAAACAAACAAACAAAAACCCAACCAAATTCAGTCTTTCAGTTAAGAAGCTAACTTTCAGGTAAGACTGAATGAAAGCTGTACCCATCTTAAAGCATGTACCTATAACCCAGCAGAGTGATGGAAGTATGTTAGCATCAATTCTGACCTGCTTCTGAGAAATGATACCAGTAGGAAAAAAGGAGAATAAAGGCTTCACGGTTTGGGAATCAGCACTTCAACAGCCAACACACAAATCCAAGTGCTGATTTTCAGATTACATCCTTTCTATCACAGCTTGCTAGACAGGGATTCATGTTCTATTCTATTTCTGGAAGTAGTTCAAAGTTTAAAAGTCCTGTGCTGGTGCATTAGTCACTATGTTAGCTACGCTTCTGCTATGAAATTCTGTAGGAAAAATACTTCAATTCCCTTACATCATTTCACTCTAACCATTCAGTCAGCTGGTGGTCCTGTCCCTGTTGTTCCTTGCTCTACATCTATACAAATATTTAGGACAAAGTTTTCTGAAAAACTTGTTGAAATTTTTATATTCCGAGGCACTATTTTAAACATCTTAGTTTGAAAAAGAGTAATGTCATATTTTTAGCATCTATATTTTAATTAAAAGCATTTTCTTATTGAACATTCTAATTGGAGTAGCAAATTAAAATAAACAGTGTTCACTTTCTAAAGTGTTCCACTGATCACTTCCTGGTACAGTAAAGGCTAAGATCTGAAGTTCTCATTCTATGAATTCAAGAAGGAGAACTTGCAATAAAACTTGAAGTGTATTTAATATTAGATTGAGTGGAGAAGGAAAACACATTAGATATATATTACAGCTCTTACTGAATTCAAAACACCACTGCCTGCGACATTCCCAAATCAGAATACTCAAAGCTTAGTCTGCAAATGCTAGTACTCTGACAAAGCAAAATAGTCTACAGGACAGCTGTCTTAGTAGCTATGATTATAATGTGAAGTTTTAACCTGTATTTTCAATTGTACCCACTTTACACTATGCTCTCTTCATAGTAATAAGATAGTCCCACTGTTCCTTTAATTTGGTGGTCGGAGGATTTTGCATAAATTTTTGGTCATTCTGAATGTTAAGGAAAACATTACTGTAAAAAGGTCACTATAACAGCATTATGTGAAATACACTACTTCCCCTACTTGAAAACACTGCCAGTTATTCCCTATCCATTCCTGAAACCACAGACATTAAACCAGAAAGTATCTTTTTAACTTCTGTTGAAGTAAAACATAAATACTAACCTGTCAATCACCTCTCTCAATTGTGTACCATAGCTGCAGACCTTTTTCACTGGATTTCACATAGACACCAGAAAAATCATTTGAAAGTTAATTTTTTAAGAACTATGCAAGTTTAGTGTACATTCCGAATATAAAATTTATCCTGGTTATGCTGTTTGGTGATATCCTTTTCCTTTAAAACAATTTCCAATATGAAGCTTTGGAAAACATAGCAATTTTCAACTAGTTCAAACTAGCAGTTTTCAACTAGTTACTAGTCAGCATTGCTATTTACATGTCTCCTGAAAATCTGCTGCTTCTGTAAGAAAGGTAAAGATGGTGTTTCCATTCATTAGCCCAGGAGTAGTCAAGAGTTAGAGGTTATTCTGAACTTTTTTCTGAAAATAGTCCCAAGTGGTATTTACAAGCCCTATCTGCTATGAAAATCAAGACCAAATGCAACACTAAGTTCAGCTCAGTTCTAAGACAGAACTAGACCAAGAAACACGTGCAAGTATTTCTTGTTTTGGTTCAACCTAATCTCTCCCTCATTAAAAAGAGACAAATAAAAAAGCCCAAAACCAACAACAACAAAAACTCCAATACAACATCTAGTATAGTTTACCAAATTTTTCTACACAGCAGTAACACAGGAGTCACAAGCAGGGCCAAGACAAGTACCTAACATTACTGAACATCATCTAGTCATGGGTATTCTCTGGATACAGCAGAACAGGGCAGAGAAAAATCAGAAGCAAGGACTGATGACAACAAGAGCTTGGTTAGGAACTCATGTAGGTTCAATAGTTTTCAGGTATTTCCTCTCCCGTGCGTACTTTCCCTCCTTTTTGAAGGAAAAGCTGCAGTACCACAGAATCCACCATGTGGTGTCTGTTAGCAAATGTTGACTTTTTCATGGCAACTGGTGTAGGTACATCTAGATTGTGTATTTAAACATCACAGTTTTGTTTTCATTTCTTGCAAGAAGCATTTGACTGAGGTTAATGTTTTATATCAACAGAGTAAAAATAGCTAATTCTGGGCCCAAAGGTCATACACATCAGCACAACTTGAGTTGTGAAGTGCTTTTAACCTTGATTTTTCCTTGTAAGCCAGGTCCTTTAAAATATACAACGCATTTAACCCAGTCTCACAAACATAGGGGAAAAAAATACCAGAGATGTTTTTACTGTCTTTGGAAGACCATAATCATTTGACAATCAGAGGGACCTGATTGTATTTGAGACTGTACTTGCCAGAAAATACATGCGATAAATACAGTTCACATCATGTAAAGGAATACAAATCAGAAATATCAGCACGCACACCAAAAAAAAGGCATCTTCCCAATCTGATTCATTAGATTTTTGGCACCCCAATTAAGTTCTGACAAGCTAGTATTCCAGGCACAGTAAAATATTGTTGTTCCACTAGGCTTGCTCCAATGTTTAGTCATAAGATCCATACAATAATAACAGAACAGTGGCCTATCTTGACCAACAGTACATTAGTTATTATCTGCAGCACAAACACCTACCACTTTATACTAACATTTTGGCAGTTAATCTAAACATAGCACTTAAAGCTACATCATAATTTTGAGATCTAACTGGGTCATTTTCCTTCCAGCTGGCACCAGTAAAAAGTATTTTATAACAAAAAAGTAAATGAAACTTTTTTTACGAGGGTTTTTTTTTCATTCTTTAATGGCAGGAGCACAAGTATGATTTCAAGCACACACGACACATTTTTCAAGGCCTGTTCGTGGTGATGCTAACTGAGTGAATTACAATAAGATTTATTGTGCAGTGGTGTATGTCTGATTTTCCATCCACTACTGGGAGCTTCAGTTGGCGGGAACTAACAGAGACGCCTATTATGTACAGGCTGGTTCAAACTGTGGTTTTGGTGCAAGCTCTCAGGGACAGGAACTTACTGCACATGCTGGCAGGAGAACAGGGAGAAAGTTGATGAAAAGAACAAAAAAGGACTTTTTAAAAGGCTTCTTAAATATTTGATATCCCATCCCTTCTTCAAATTGTTTTGTGAAAGAGGAAGGAGAAGGGAGAAGTCACAACAGATTTTTCTGTAAAAGTTGTGTTATATTCAATGGATATAAAACAGGGCAAATAATAACTTACTGTTCTTGTAGCAGGATCCCCTGCTGACAGGATTCAAAATGAACAGGAGCTCACTGGAACAGAGTTCTCAATACTTTCCTTCCCCCATCCTTTTTTTTTCTTTTTCCCCCCTTCTTTTTTCACTTTTTCTGTATAAGTACTGGAAACACAAGTCCTTCTTTAAATAACTATGCATAGACTACTTCAACAACCACTTCTTTCCCTTACCTTTCTCTACCTTATTCTGTTTTTCTGTTCCATGTACACACCTAGCTAGGTGACTTGATAGAGTCCATGCAAAGTGAAGGTGGAGAGAGGAAATACTAAAAGGACAAAACAAGAAGAGAAAACCAGAAGAGAAACAGCAAGAAAAAGCAAAGTTTTGGAGGAGTACGAGAAAAAACAAGGAAGACTGTGGAGCTCAGAATTGCCAGCAAGGGATGCCTGCAGGATTTGAGAGGTTATCAGGAATGGATAGAGAACTTGAAGAAAGAAAAAGCTGGAAAGAAAAAATTTTAAGTGGGAGTAGAAAAGACAGTATGAATAATATAGTGGGAGGGTGCAATAAGAGAGAAAATGACTTATTCAGAGCAGAGCTGGTATCCGTCTATCTAAGCCACAAAACACATCATTTTAATACGCTCAGCACTTCCTCTCAGATATGTAGCTAGAGACAAGCTCCCTGCTTCCTTGGGAACAGCTTGTCAGGGAGACCTTCTTTACACAGTCTGCTCTGCAACTGGCACTCAGAAAAGACATTTTGCTTTAACGAGGCAAATCAAGCAAACAGAGAAAAATATACAATAGTCCATAAACCTGATGTTCTTTCTCCTTGGTTTGCAAACATTCATATATCCAAACACAGTATTTTGCTTCAAGTTTACAGTACAGAGTGATGACCTGGGAATAGTATCTTTTCCTGTCCTTTGGTTTATATTAGGTACTGCTTACTACCCTCATAAAATCTGCTTCAATTATAAAATTTGATGTGATCTTTTCAATTCTCTCAGAGGTGCTAGTTCACTATCTAGAACCTGCAGTGCAATTCCTTAGCCACACACGGGATGGCACTGTTAAAATTAGTCCTCACACAGCAAATCTCTCCTCCTTTCTGACTCTGTAGGCAGGATATTCAAGGCTTTATTCCCCAGAATTGTATTTAGCCACCACAAATAGACATCACATATTTTTATGTCTGGTCACTCATTATATTTTTACTTTGTATTGAACATGGAAAACCAGTACCCATAAATGTATTAATGTTATGTTATGATTTTCTGAAGGTTTGGCAGCAGAGGGGAGAAACAAGAGATTGGGTGCGGTATTACATTGTGCAATGTGGTATTTCATTCTCTCCAGAGATCTGTAATTTTATGCATGCTGAAAAAAAATGTTAAGGAAACTTAATGTATGGAGCATAAGGAATCAATTTTCTTCCTTAAGGAGGAAAAAAAAAAAAATCAAAACAGAACAAAAACACACCTTTGGGCTGTAAGCATAAAAACATCACTCCAAATCAAACCATCCAGCAAACCAGAACAGGGAATAGAGAGGGTAGGCAGAGTTAAGGGAAAACTATAAATTTTTGTCTTCCTCCTCTTTGCAGTCACAAGTCTCTTATTTGTCACTTAGTTCACTAGCACTCTATAATTGTATGGCAATGTGATTGTAAATTCTATATACAGGCAACAGCAGACAGAGACTCCCTTGTACCACATTGACTGACTGACCCAGAATACAAGGCAAAGCAAAAGTTTTTTATTGTTGTCAGATAAAAACAGAGAGAGAACAAGGTCCAAAAAAAGATGGGTAAAATACAGTTAGAGTCCACGTAAAGTAGGTCTCCAAAAGGCAAGCTTTCTTCAGATTTCTGCTATTACAGCCTTGCCAAAAATCCCCTTCTGATCTCTAATCAAGAATCAGCTCAATCATATGCAGGGTAGCAAGAGAGACCCTATAACTGTCACACAGAAAACAACATGGTATTGTACAGCACAGCACTGTTCTATGTGCCCACATTGAAGCATGGCTCCAGAAATAGCATTTACCTGTAGGTGATACTTAAAAAGAAAACCCATATGTATGTTTTCAAGGATCTATAGTACAACATACACATTGTGCAGAGTGTAGTGTGGAAAAGCGTATTATATAGTACAGTGCCAGACAGGCTTCTCAGCGCTTGAGTTCAAAAACAAGTACTAGACATAGCACATCCTTGCTGTCAGTGCCTTTTTTGGCCAGCAGGAAGGTGTATGGAACTCAGTAGCTTTTAAAGTGGTTATTAACATTTGTCCATTGACAACAGGGGACTGGAACTACATACTTTTTAGATATATCTTTACCCACTCTGGTATAAGAGCTAAAGGTAACTGCAGTCCTTTTTCCCACTTGTTTCTCAACTTAAGTAACCTTTATATTTGAGAAAAAAGCTGTTCACATATTGCTGTAGTTGCCACTAGTATTAAATAGCATCAATAATAAGTCCTTCCAAATAACTGGGTAAGCTCTCTGTTGCCTTTTGCACAGGAAGAAGTTCCAGACCCAGAAAAATGAGATGTCACTGGAAATCTTTGAGATATTGATTTGGCACAAGACATGGTAAGGAGGGCACAGTCATACCAAGCATCCAATGTATCCACAGCGCATAAACAAAAACAGGCAAAGTGAAATAATCTCGAAAGTTTCCAGCGTTGCTTTCTATGTACTGCCACACTATCCATTCTCTACCCATTTTCTCTTCAATGGATGGTGCAACAAAAGGGCCCAGGAAAGCTACCCTCCCATGACAATTGCACAAGAAAATCTGGCTGTACTTATGTCTCTCTAGACTTTACATATCTTGCTCCATGCAGCATTGTCATAACCCACCCAGACCAAAAGAGAAAAAAAAAACTAAGTGGGTGGAGGATGCTGTTCAGCAGCAAAGTACCTTCACAAAGCATCCACTTGGTTAGGACTAGCATTTTGGGGAAATAGTTCACCTTCAAGAATTCTACTTCAGATCTCACAGGGATTTTAGCATGGCTGCAATAATTGGCCTGAGTCTTAGTTTCTATTCAGAAAAGAGAAATTCATCAGTATTTGCTGGAAGATGAACAAAAATAAGAATGCAAACCACAAGTTTTCTGAGAGTATTCATAACTTACTTAAACAAAACAAATTATTTCCCCAACTAGTATTACGTGCATAATTTTTAAGCTCATAAACTAAAATAAAGGAAATCTTCAAATGCTACTAGTTACCAAACTTCACCCAATACTGGTCTTTGTGCTGTAAAAACTCCATGCAATCTCAAATACAAATTTCCCCTGCATTTGATTATGAGTTGCACAGAACTTCACTACCGCAAGACATCCTGGGAGAAGTATTATTACCTTAACATTTAAAATCAGAGAACCATGTCTTCAGATAAATTCAGTTCCATACTTCCTTAAAATGTTTCCAAACTTTAAAAATACCCTACTTTCACATATATTTCCAGTAAGTAAAGAGTCATAAAAGAAACATACATTATTATGATCTATTATGAGGAAAGCACAATAAAGCAAACCAATAAAACAATTTACTGAAAAAAAAGAATTCTAATAACTAGGTGAATGTAATATTAAGAGCACAAGTTTACGTTGTCTCCTTCTTTATAGTGACATATCTAACAAACTGATCAATAGGACAGAGATCTCACCCAGGATGCTGTAGTTCTCAGAAGCTGCAGTGCAAGGTTAGGTGAGTGCTTGTCCTAAAGCCTTCTAGCTTTGCAGAGATAGCCCCTCCTTCCACAAGAGCAAAAAGCTGAGTTCTTCCAGTTTTATAAGAAAAAAAAAAAAAAAAAGTGTCATTCCTCATAATATGTTTGTATGCATTAGACTCTCATGTGAATCAGGTGAGTTTTTCAGGGAGGGATATTCTTCACTAAACAGAAGGTTGAAACACCTGTGGTAACATTTTGTTTCCCCAGGTGTCTTTTTTCCTCACTGATATCTGTTGGGAGCAGTGGAGGGTACAAGGCATGGAAGCAGCATTTCACACCTTGGACTTATGAAGAGCATCCCGTGGAGCCCAAGAAAACTGTGGAGCTAGCTACATTCCCCAGAGGAATGTCGTATTGGACTGGCCTTAAAAGACTAAGATTTACCACTCCTTGGAGCGGTATTGGACTTTTGCTTAATAGGACCTATGTTGTTACATGCTTTGGAAGGACTGTTTAATGCTAGTTTTTGCCAGTTTTGTATGTTCCTAATTGTTGCTGTTGTTACGTCATCATGGCGGTCATCCGTGTTGTTTTCCCCTCATGATCGTCCATTACATCCCTTCTTCCCCTCACAAGTTTCCCGCCTCGCACCCAGGTTTTCCCGCCATTTCCCCGAACCCTGGTTGCTCATTGGTTCTATGCGGAGCTGTTTTAGATTGGCTATCCAGTTACCTAGTTACACCCAATCCCATCCCTGTTTCTACTCCCCATCCCATAATTTTCTTTTCCCTACCCCATAAATACCCCTGTTTTAAATAAATGATAGCTCACTTGGAGCCCACTGCTGGTGTGTGCATGTGGTTCCTCGGGGGCTCACCTCATATGGTCAGTGGCTCCCGCAGATATCCACCTGGGCAAGGTACAGAGAGACTGAGGGGGTTTTTATCCTTTCTGAAAAGCTCCCTGTCGATATAACATGGCATGGACAGCCTGAGTTCACCTGTACTTTCATATACTATGTCTGTAGTGCCAAATCAATACAAAGTAGCAAACCCCAGAAGCAACAAGCTAAAGTTAAGAACTGTGCTGCTGGCATTGAAAACAGATTCAAGCCATACTGTTCTCCACTGTCTGAGAACTAGGCAGATATTTGGGTTCTGGCTTGGAATTACTATGGCAGCTGTCTTTGGTGACGTCAAGGTACAAGACACTCCCAAGCCACTGATGGTGCAGATGGGTTGTTATTTCATTGTCCACAACTTTCTACCCATATTTTTCATATTGAAAATGTAGAACTGAAAGAGAGGCAGGACTAAGTTAAACACAAACAAACACAAAACTCAAACAAACAAAAAAACCTTTTTGCTGTAATGTAAGGGGTAGTCCTGCTAAACCAATATCTGACAGGGTGGAAAGGGAAGTGCAGCAATAGTTCTCATTCCAATGCATCTCTAGTAGTCACATTACCCACTGATTAGCTGGCATGTTTATCCTTAAAGAAACTATAAAAGGAATCACAGAAAAAAATTACATTTTTTTGAAAAAGAAGAAAGTGAGAATGAGTTCCCATTTCTGGTATTCTGTCACATTTTACTGTACTGTGCATCATCAACTCGTTATTGATAGACTAATAATTTACCAGAATTTTTTGGTTTTGCAGTATAGAAAGTGTAAGGCTTGATGACTCTCTGAAGTCATCAAGTAGTCAGTATGCAAGACAGTTTCGTTCTCTGTGAAAGGAAGCAGAAGCATTGCCAGCTAAGGAAAACCATTCCCGAAAGTTGAAAAGTGAAAGTGTTCATTGTTCATTTTCCAAAAAATTCAAGCATCTTAAGGTTGGGATTTTCAAAGGGGCCTAAGAGAATTAGGTACTTCTAAACCTATTGCATTTCAGTGGTATTTATATACCTTTTTCAAGTCTGCCCTGATTTAAGTTGGGATTTTTCCCTTTAATTTACTATTCTCAAGCTTGGTGCCTTATTTGCAGTGGGCACTATGGAACATAACACATATTCCTCAGTCAGAGCCTTCCAGAGCACCAGGAATTTACCACCGTGGTGGCTGTCATAGGACTAGAATTTCTCTTAGCAAATTTTCTTTTTTCCACCAGTCATTCATACTATAAACTATTGTCTTCTTTCTTAAAAAAAAAAAAAAAAAAAGTGAGCCTAAGAAGAATGCCTCATTCAGAAATACAAGAAGATGAAACTCCTGATTAACATGAGGTAAAAATCCCAACATCCATTAGCCTAACAAGAACCCCATTTGCAGTTTAAAAAAACAAACAAACAGAAGTGTCAGAAATTACACATCTGTTCCCACCAACAGCAGTAAAAGCTAGGAACAGGCTTGTACCCAGATAACTACATTTTGGGTGCCAATATTATATTAATTACATTAAAAATGGAAAAACAGAAACCATTCTGCCTTCTTCATTTAGCTCATAACGACCTTTTTCCTATTTTTTTCTAGAAAATGAGTGTTTTTCCATTTAAAACGTGAGAGCCACTCTGTAGTTACAAGTGGTACTTTTTGACTTTCTTAATACAACCCTGTGGCTACAATTAACACAACGGATAAATAGCAGATCAAATTAAGGTCTGATCCTGTTTTACTTATAGGTGCAATCCTCACAATAAATTGCAGGTTAAGCTGTCAGAGGTAAATGAGGAGAGGTGGAAAGTATGATCTATGATGCCTGAATTTTAAGTGTTCAGACATTAAAAGAATGTGAGAAAAGATAAGCAAATATCAAGACAGAAAATTTGAAAATTTAGGAAGCTTTAGTGATTACTCTGATTCCAAATGCATCTGAAATGCATGTTCTGCACAAAGCTTTAGGAAAAGGTAGCAAATCTGGTCATTTGCTATATTAGCTACTTAATGCTTACTTTTATCATTCACATGGGAATAACGTTTTCAAAAGAGAAAAAGAACATGATTTTTCTTCTCATTATTTCAGAGTACTTTATGTTCATTTCAGAACATCATTGTCTTTGAAGTTCGGGGAATAAGGGAACACAGACTGTTTCTATGTATGGGCTTATTGTTGTGGAAATCCACTATTTCACCCCCTTAAAAATGAATAAATATCTGAACCAATTTGAAGTCCTTCACAACTTGCAATTCTTACAGACATCTTAAGACTGCAAACTGTCTGATCTATTCCGTTTGCAATTCAATCACAAATTTCTTGCAGTATAAAAATCAAAACATTTTAAAAGAAGCATGTACTGCTTCTAAGCATGATCAGTCTACGGAATTTTAGAGACGGACTAATGAAGGAAGATAACTTTATGAATCATTGTCTGAGGCACATAACATCTAACAAGTACCCTAAGATTGTATCTAGAAAAACACTGTGCACCTACTGCCAAGTGCTGGACGAACTGTCCACTTACTGTGACATAAGTAGGAGCAGGGCATGCTCAGAACTGAAGAGAAGCAACCTCTTACATGAAAAAAAGACCAACTAGATAATTTAAAATCATTTACTGTCCTTTATACCGCAAGATGTTGATCAAACAATATAGTTTTGTAACTTCACAAAAATTACTGAAAGGCAGTGTTAGTGAGCTCCTCTGTGTCCTTCATCACACCTTTACATTTTCCAAACACCCTGTACCTAGAAAGTTACACTGCTCACTTGCACCGGAGATCTTTTCTTTTGATTTTTTTTCTCCATTAAACATTAGAGAACACTGTGAAGTAAACCTAAGAACATACTCAAGACCTCTCTTTTGTTTCTAGTGTAAGAAAGACAGAGTACAAACTATCACAGAGTACCCTCCCATTGTCAAGTTACTTTGACCTCTCTTCACCCATGGCAGGTGAAGATCAGAAATTCCAGTCAGCTGGAGGCATTTAGCCCATCAGCTCCTTTGCATCATCTCACAGTCCAACAAGAATCAACTGTGTGGTGAAGCATTAAGGGCAAGAGTCACAGCTATCCTGTCCAGACTGCATCATTGACAACCTGGGGGTCTCATTGAAGGTGGACAGATACATTCAAAACAAATTCCTCAGCAGCAAAGGCTGAAGTAGAAAAAAAAATGGAGACTGGGTCAAAATTTAAAGCTGTAAATTGAAGCATCAAATTTTCTCTGACTAAATCATATGAGGAAGAAAAACATAACTTTTCCTATACCCATTCTGAGGTCTTTTTGAAGGCACTTTTGCTACCGGCAGCACCACAAGCATCACAGAATTTGATTTGCACTCCTCACACACCTTCCCAGTGACACAATCCCTCCATAGCCTGCTCCAGGAGGCCACCCACAGCTCTGGCTACCCAGTGCCAACACCCTAGGCAGACGTGAAGAACGAAATACTGTAACCACTACCTGCTTCCCCTCAGATCAAAATAAACTCAGCCCTCAGTCCATTTCAGGTGGACTGGAAATGCCAAGAGGGGATGGATGTATTTGTCCTGTGTTCTTCTGCTGTCACTGCCCTGTGGAAGGAAAAGGTGAAGACAGAAGGAGTGTCCAGAGGGAAGAGTGATAAGCTGGGAGTTCACAGAGGTGCCAAGGGACTGGAGGGGTGGCAGCCCTCACCCAGCATGTGAAGGGATGTCAGCAGCCACTGCCCTCAGCCCTGCTGCCACCGGCTGGACTAAGAACTGGGCAGTAATGACCAACTGTAACAGTCTTCCCAATGGAGGAATGGGAAGAGCTGGTGATTTCTAAGAGTTATATTAATTTTTGCAAAATTTCATCATCTTAGAGGTCCACCTTAAATAACTCACAAATTGCAGGTATAGTGTATGATTGTTACACAATCTATCCTAGTATAAAAGAGCCATTAAGGTTCTATAAAGTATTATACAGTCATCCTTGTATATATGGCAGAACGGAAGTAATGCCATTCTTAGCACAGATTGCTGCAGCTCAGCACAATTGCATTATGTGAATATTCATATGTATTTGTTTTCCTTGAAATAAGATCTGGTTTTTTCCTTAAAATTATCTAAAGTTTCTATGATATCTAATGCTTCCCTCCTGCAGTTGGTGTTACGTAAAATCACTGCAGTGTTAGGGATATTTTGCAGGTTCGGTTCACAGGTGAAGCTTACACAAATGATTTCATATACACTTACTATTCCCCACTTTTTCTTTCAACCCATATTGTAGTTGTCAAATATAGAAGAGCTTGCTAATCTCTACAGTCACACTCCTTAAAATAGGTAGTTTGTACCTAAAGTTGTTTCCAAAAGCCCTTTGCCCTTCATGATCTCTCAACACGTGGCAAAAGATTTGCATTTTTTTTTGGGTGGGTGGGTGGATTTTGTTTGTTTTTTTTTTTTCCCTCTCCAGAATTTAGCCCTTAGTTTCTCAGCAGCTACAGCTATGCTAATTGAATTACCTAAGTCTGCAATCAAGTGTGGATTTTCTGATGTTCAAACAAAAATATTTCATTGTGATTGAGTAATTTAATCATTAAAATTGATGATCTCCAGATCTTTTGAATTAAGTCTGTTAAATTTTAATCAGATCCCACAAAAATTGGGAGAAATTTAGCATTCTTAAATATTTTGGATTATATGGTGGACTTGGCAATTCAGTTGAACACAGACCAACAGTTTTCTTTGATTTTCTTCCATTAAAAAGAATAAACAGGGTTGTTGCAAAACTCCTTATCAAGGTCTTTCATTGAAAGATCAAGCTGCAAAATTAATTGTTAATTTTTCCCCTCAGTCACTTCATCTACCAAAACACCACACTGTGTTCCTGACTAGGAAAGTTTTGTACCCATTAGTAGCCCAACACAATCACTGTAAATGCTGAGGAACATGAGAACAAGATGCAGATGTTGGCCAAGCTCAGATGCTCTCATTAGCTGCTATCCTCTATTGCAACTGCTGAACACAAAACAATTGAGCTGGGCAGACTAGTAATCTTATCCAGTAAGGCAGTTGTTCTGTTTTCAATTTTCAAGTTATTTGTGATTAATTAGTAGTGAACACACAGCATCTAGAAAGAAATTATTAGCCAGTATGGGTTCTTGGTGGCAGAAATACCTTTCCACTTGGTGATTGTAGGGTCTTGCAGGCTAGGGTCCTTCTGCATGGCTGTGGATCAGAGCAAAATATTTCTATTTCCTGATTTCCAAATTTCATGTGTAGCCTAACTAAAAAGTGTCTGAAGAGTGAGGTATCTTATTCATAAAATTGAAGCTAGATGTTGTGGAAGTAGTACAAGAGTCAGGGGGTTTTGTACTTCTTGCTTACAGGTTTTGAGCTTATATTCAATTTTTGAAACGATTGAAAATGATTACCTGGTTTCTTCACACATCCTGCTAGCCCAGAAGAGTGGCAAAAATAGACACAAATAATCAACATGCTTTTCTTTTGTAATTTGATTATTCAAGGAGAATTATTTAAAGTTCCAATAATTACTTTTTTTTTCTTATCCAGTGATCCTTTGCTGATGAGCTACAACAGCAACCAAACCTCTAAGTAGGTTTTAATACAAGTATAGGAGCTTTTAAAGTTTGTGGTGTCAAAGTAAATTAAAGTGTTCCTAAGTAGTTCTTAATACAACTGACCACAATGATTTCTACAGGGTAATAATGTTTTATTGTGTCAATCATCCAATAGGCATTAATATAAAGCAGAACAGCTCTGAAGAAGTTTGTTATGGACTGTCATGTCAAGAACCCAAATGTTAACCTGCAATGGCCTTGATATTATTAGCGCTACTAAGGGTCAGATTCCAATTAATCCACAGATTTAACAGTCCTCCACTGTAGTGGGTCTTGATACAATTAAGGAATAATAGATGACAGGAAGGATACTTCCTGGCAGCTAATGACCAATGGCAGTATTTGAAGGCCCTTAACCCAGCTGGTCATTAACTGCTCAGAGACACAACCTGGAGCTCATATTTTCTATTATAAACCATATATTAAAGAAATAAATCAACTACTATTATTTCCCCTACTCCACCCCTCCTCCCAATCTGTATGAGCTGCTGCTGTTGGGCTACTGTGGTAGTAGTTAATTGACACAGGAAAATCCCAGTGCAAGTAACCAGAGGGGAGACAGACTCACACTGAACCTTGGAATCTTGAAAACCCCTAACTGCAGTAGTCCAAGGAGCTTCCAAGGAACCTGCAGCTGGTGAGCAGAGTTTGTGCTTAGCCAGAGAACACATCTGAGTGAAGGAGAATGGACCTGAGCAGCAGAAGCATCTCAATTCTCATATTTGTTGTGCTCTGTCACTCATTTGATGCCAGAGAAGTGGCTTGGTTTCGAGTTCAGTAGAGCTTTCCTGTGATTATTAGAATAACCATGGTAATTTAGGAGATCATTTATTACTCATCCCGCACTGTGTCACCTTCCCCTTGCAGTGACCTGATGCATACATTGTATTAGTAGTAAAATTTCTGAAGGCTAAGATGATGAAGGGTGGCAACCACATTAGCACAGGGAGGGCAGGATGACCAAGTTGGTCATGGGTTCTGCTCTCCAGGAAAGGACACCAGATGAGGCCTCTTCATTGCCACTTATCTGTCCTTGGCAGGCTACTCCGTGGTGCCAGGAACAATGTATGTGCTGCTCTTGGTATGGGTAGCTCTCAACACACTACCTTGTCCAGAAGATTGGAGACAGCACTCTGTCCTGCATGGCACTAATGCATACTTCTTTTTTACATTGACATCTGGAGATGTCACACAAAAAATTTGTCTCTTACTGTTGCAGGAAGCAGTGTCTTTTTGTATGCCATTGCTCAGCTTGCTTTTGATCATACCTCTGTAACAACCCAACTGATACCATCGGTGTGGCCATGATTACTGATCAGTATCCACAGCTGCAGTTTCCCGTAAGGAAAACGAGATGAATCACGTGGTAAAGGGTGTGTATGGGAAACAGAGAAAAAAATTTGGATGGCAGCAGTTGACTTAAGTGGAGCAACGTGAAAATACAGCAGCAGAACATTGCACCCTATTGCAGATGCACTGTATGAAAGCAAAATTCAGGCCCAGTGACATGGTCCTTCAACTTTGGTGCCTTTGACTTTAGCAGTTTCAGCTAAACTAACAGGAATCTAGTGCCCAATTCTGTTTGTCAAACTTATGCTGTGGCCATTTCCACACTTGGTTAAACTGGTCTGGATCATGTGGCAGAAATACAGATTTTTTTGCTGCCTTTTCCTCAAGATCACTTTAGTGTCACCGTTTGGCTGAGTAACTCAATAATCACCAGAAGCCAAAGCTTAAATTGCACAAGTCAATATTTATGCATATTATAACACATTGGTCAGCAACTTCATTATCATCCACTTTTGAACTTGGAGTATTTAAGCACAGAGAAAAATAATGCAGTATGTAATTTTTAGTAATTTCATGTATGAAGCTCTCTCCAAGGAAGAAAGAATTCTATCTCACTTAGATGTTTCAGGGTGGATCGTGCAATAACTGAAACCTGACTGAAATCTGATGTAATGTACAATCAAAATGTTCTGCTACAGTTTTGTTACAGTTTGCTTCAATGTAATTTATTATTTTCTCATGAGAACCATGACTAATTACTAAATCAGAAGCCAATCATAATACAAAAATGGCAGCGGTTTCTAGACATGGCAATATGGCAACTATAGGCTTTTCTGTTGTCAACTTTGGTTAGTGTGTTTAATGTAATATGCAGAGGAAAAGGGGAAGGCAAATAAAAAGAAACATGAGAATGGTTTTGTCTAATTTCTACTCAATAAAAATCCTTCTGAGATTATGTTGCTACCAACAGCACTTCCTGCACACAAAATTGACAGTATTCAGTGAATATTATCAAATTAGGTTGGTTATCATGCATGTCTTTTACAGCATATGGTGTTAATGGATTTCAGAGGCTGACAAATGCCTTCATAGACTGGAAAGGCATGGGGAAAACATAAGAGCTGGACAATTCAGTCACTACATTTAAAGGAGGCCATCTGAACAGGCTTAATTCACGGTCAACCCACCATAGTCAAACTTTAATACTAACTTCAAAGGAATAATAAGGGATGCATAGAAGAAGTCACACACACATCTCATAAAACAAAATTTATCTTTAATTTGTAAGTGTCAACAGCAGTACAAAAGATGGAGTGATGGTGAATAGATTAAGGGTAGAGAGGACAGTCTTGAGGTAAATGAGCATAAATAGGCAGTCTTATAGACACTCCCCTGAGGGGTCTAAACCCCTATCATGGCATATACTGTATCACCCAAGGATGACATGTTTAACATATCAGGAAAGCACCTTGTGCAAAAAAAAAACCAAAAAACGAAAATTTAAAAAAATCCCTCCCACCCAAAACATGTAGGTAAGGTGCCAACGTAGACCAGAACATACTGTAATATGGACAGTGTCTTTCAATTTTGTCTTTTCCATTAATAACTGAGGCAGAGGAGGAGAAGACTCTTAAAAGTACCACTGAAAGATTATTTAATATTTAATTTACCTCACGTCAATACTGCACAACAAAATCCAAGAAGTCTGTTTATGCAATGAAGCAGAGCTAAGAATAACTATTCTCTTCTTTAATGTGAGAACAGATTTATTTTTTTAAAATCAGTATCCTTAGCAAATTTTTTCTTTCTCTTTTTTTACTGTATCAAGAGGAGAGTGTGAGATGTGATGGCAACCTTTAAGTTCATTTAAAAACTTTACACTGGACTGTACAAGATTTTTTTGATAAACTATTTACATTTTCAGACTTTAAAACATATTCAAAGCAGCAATAGACACTAGTTTTTCCTCTAAACGCCCAAATAATTCCTGGCCATGGGCCCAGGTAGGTACCTGCATTGTATATAGAATTTCTACAAAGAAAACCTGCCCATTAAGTTAGCCAGTGGGTGTTCAACAAGCAGCCTCCGCTGTTAAGAACTGCACCCACAGTGTTGCTATAGGAATCAAAGCATAGTACCTTGACAAGAGAGTCTCAGTTGTCCCAACAGCTCTACACAAACTTTACAATTTGAAACAGCAGCTAGCATGTCAGTCCAGCATGTCAGTGAATTGTGCTGATTAAATTAACATAGAGTACAATCTCACAATATACATCACAAACAAATTACAATGTCAGGAAATAAGAGTTACAGTAAGATAAGTTATGTAGTAACAGCTTATAAGCTTGTCTTAATGTAATAAAAAAATTTTTACATGGGAAATACATAATGAATGAACATAAATGCTAAGCATTCTAGTTTGCTACAAGCTGAAAAAGAGTACAAGAAAAAAAACATTGCTTTCTGGAAAGCAAAACACAAATGACAAAGGAAGACAAACGGAGAATGCACACTAGCAGGTCTGCAATGTGCAGCATACAAACAGTTAAATATTTGCACATTCCCCATACTCCAAGAGCACCAAGGACCTCACTTGTGGTTTTTAGAAAGCGGAAATTACAAAGCAAGCCATGTCACTAAGTTGCTTTATAGCTTTCATATTGCCATAAATACCAATTTGATAACTTTTCCTTTAGCCCAGTTCACCCCGCCCCACCCCCTTTTTACCCAGCATGTGAAATCTCAGAATACTTCTTTGTCACCATTTCCAACAAATCTGGTAGTTAAAAAAGGGCACTGGATTAAAATGAAATGTCTTTGCATATACATTGCTTTTTTCTTCTGTAGCAGGACATTACAGTATATCAAAAATGTAGCTTGATCTCAGAAAATCACAGATTTTAATGTGTTGTATCAAAAAAAGGTTTAGGAGACTTTTTTTTTTTAATGGAAAAAGAGTTAGATGTTTTGTAAAAGATCAAATAAGGTCATATAGTATTATTTTTTTAAAAGAACATGCTTAAGTGCCAACTTGAATCTTTAAAAAGCATGCAAAACACTGAGGGTCCAAGCCCATTCACTAACATCTCATAAAAACATGAAGAATCCTATCATACATCCTGCTGGCTGCATCTCCAGTTCAATTGTTCATACTGTGGCTCTGGCTCAGCAATATTCACCCCACTCAATGCCAACACTTTACTGGTCTTCATGACCACCACGGAGGTACTAATATGCTTAATATTAAGCAGGAGACAAGTGTTTTGCTGTGGGAGGATGGGGTGTTGTAGCATGTTTTGCTAGGAAGTAATTTTGAAATGCCATGCCTTTGATATGACCAAAAAACAAAACCAGAAAGCCAACCTGGGGAGATTGGATGGCACTGGGAGGTGGTTGCATTGTATTTATTCAAAGCAGGAACTACCCACAGCTGACTGATGCACACATTGCACAGGGTATCGTATTTCTTGGGACTGAAGATTCTGTTTGTTTTGCATTTCCACCCCGGAGCAATCCCATCTTCTGCCCTCCCCCTGCCTCACACTGCACCTGAATACACTGATTTAGGAGCACATTGTGATCCTGTGAATTCTTAGCACCCAGTTTCACAAGTTCAGTGGTGATGCTCAAACATACAAGCAGACCAGAACTTGGACAATTCACCAGTTATTTATCCATGTAAACCTGAACCCTGGAAAGCAGTTCTGTTCCCATTATGACCTTTCAGTTTTATAAAATACAAAGTGAACTATTCTAGTTGGTATCAGACTGTTTGGGGAGTGTTCTTCTCTTGAAAATAAGTATTTTATAATTTTCCAAAAGAAAATACATTGTACCTGTTAATTAAATAAACTGTCTGTTCACAGAGAAAATAGTATTACTGTATTTGTGCTCCTGAATGGAGTTGTTATTTTTTCAGTCTGTTATCAAGGGGCCTCAAATACAAAAAAGCAATTCCATGAGTACTCTTCATGTATTGTGAGGACAATTTCACCTGGTATTACAGCCTAATATGGCAATAACATGATTAAATGAATGTAAAATATAAAGGTTTGGTATTATTGAGTCCTGCCTGCATTGCAAGGGCCATTTCATCATATTAATCTTTCCAGGGATATGCTTTTGTCTTCCAAATGCCATTCTTGTTAATAAGTAAAATATGTCATCTGTTTTACTCAGATTCAGAAGACTGTGTTTCCTATCAAATATATCAGGAATTTGGCATGTTTAATGTGTCAACTTTCTAAAGAAGAAGAAAGTATTCCCTCCTTGTGGAATATGCTATTACAAATCAGAGAGAGCACAAGTGAGGCATCTTGCTGTCCCAGCTACAGGTCCACAATACTGCGCTCACACTGCAGGTGTAAATTCAGCATCTACATGAGGTACAGTGACTTGTCAGCATTTAATATGGACCAACATACACTGATATAGAACAAAAGTAAATACATAACTTATACTTCACTAAGTATCCATGAACAAAAAATAAAATTCTATTTCCTATGTTATATTTACACAATTTAAAAAAAAAATCTAAAATGAGATGGCAAATTCATCAAAAACTTTGTTTTGAGCTCCGATTAATAAAGTAAAAATGTTGGGTTTTATCCTTATGATTGTCCTTCCTTGATTTCTACTGACATTTTAGAGCCAATGTCGGCTAATAAATAGAATAACATGCTCATAGGCACAATTCAGTTTCAAATCTGTTCCTCCCACTCTCCCAGCTAGTAAATGCAATTTTTACCAGCTGGCAATTCCTGAACAGCCAGTCATTTTCAAGAATGTGGCTTTAACATACAGAGCATCAGCACTGAGGCAGGGCTGGAGCTAAAACAAAGTGTTCATACATACATGTATTTTGCATAAATAAATGAAATAACAAGACATAAAAATGACTCAAATCCGGCAACTGTGAGGCAGGCCCACACGAGTCGAAACAGATGACTTTTGTTCATGTAGTTTTCGTACAACAGTTTCACATTAGTCAGAAGTGATAAAAAATACCATTTATATCCAGTGCTTATAACACTTACGAAACAACATCTGTGAGTGTGTGTTTTTTTTGTACTACAAGCAAAATCAAGTTTCAGTCCTAAAGAACAGTCCTTTGTTCTCCACAAGCCTGCAGAATATTATTTTGGCATGGTCATAAAATGAAAAAAAAAAAAAAAAAGAACCAACTAATCTAAATGTTTGCCTTTGTGCAAAAAAATAATTACATAAAATACAATGCTAGCAATACAGCATTCTACCTATGCGACAAAACCAGAAAAAAAAGAGCAAGAGAGAAAGAAAGTGATATTGGGGGAAGGAGAGATACTTCTAACTGGAGAATTATGTAAGACATTAATAAATACTCTTTCTATTTTTTTTTTTTTTTTTTTTAGGAAATAATGGTGTCCTCCCCGCAATCTGAGTTGAATGTATTAAAACCAGTTCAAATTCCCAAGCAAAATAAGAACAAAAAATCACTTTCTATCAGTACCTTAGCCAGCTTAAAGAGGACGCTCACCAGCTAATGACACAGCATATGCCTTTAAAGTCTTGGCTAGACCAGTTTATTGCTTATTAGACATGGACTCAGAACACATTTAAATAAATATTAAAAATATAGGGGGTTTTGTTCCAAATTACAAAATGGTCAGAGAAATTTGACCATTGTGTTTCTATGCCATTATCTTTATAAGTTGTCCTGTAAATTGAACAATCTTCTTTGTCTTGGGGGTTCTCTCACATTGAAACATGATTCCTACAGTGGCAAAAATGGCTCTTTCTGTTCAAACAGGTAATAATGGGGCTATGAGGAAAATTACTGCCCCTCCATACAACATCATGTCATTGCAGCTCACAAGAATTTCATCAGGACAGGATGCTAGAACAAGGACAGCAGTACCAACACCAGACTTCTCTTGTTGTGTGAGCCCTAAACAAAGCCTGTGCAGCTCTGTGGGAAGATGCCCACACACTTCAAGAGGAGCTGCTCCAGGCCCACTTATACCTCTCAGCCTGAGCCTGAATTTATCACCCATGTGCTGAACACATCCAATTCAAAATAAAAGCTGAGAGAGTTGAGGAGCTTCAGCACATTTATTCATTATGCCTATTGGATCTGCATATATATATATACAGTGATGTATTTGTGAACAGGAGTGGAGTATGAGGGGAAAAAATAAAGGCAATTTCTTCTCTGTCTTTGAATTTTAATAGATTCTCAATCTCTGGATATCTCTTTCATATATATCTCACAATTTTCTCCAGTAATTGCATTGTTTCTAGAAGTAATACAATAGAAATTTTAGTTTCTATAGCACCTAACATCCAAGGATCCCAAAGCACTTGACAAACACTTGACAAGTCACATTCCCACATGACTAATATTCAATAAAGACTTTTGATGAACCATTTTCCCATCTTTGCAATTAGATATTTGAGTGGCCTTCCCTCCCCCACTATGAGGCTCACATATAAATCACTGCATAAATACTTAAAGTATCACACAGTTCCTTCAGGTGGCAACAGGAACATGATGTACAGAGCCATGATTCGATGCAGGGTTCCTCAGGCCCTAAAAATTCCTCATGGTGGACTCTAAATGTAGTTTGGATTTTACATCTGCCTGTGCTGTCTAAGCATAGAGGTTTATAACTATAAACACATTTTTTTAGGAATACTTGTACTCTATGTACATATAAAAGTACTCACTTTATTTTGCATTACATATAGCAGTGTTTCCAAGTGCTCCTTGAACATACAGCATTAGAGTAACAACTTAATTTCTCATTCATAAAAGTCATGTTCATTTTAGTAGCAGGTGCACTTTTATTTTCATATACCTGTGTGATTTAGGGAAGGAGAAAGAAGGGACTCTTTAAAATATCAATAAGGAATTGTAAGTGTAATGCCACCAACTGTACTTTTGAAAATAAATATTAAGTATTTGGACCCTTGACATTCTGGAATGAATAAATTATTTAAGAGAGAATATGTTAAGACTGAATGCAAGGGTTAAAAGCAAAGGGGTAGAGAATGTAATCAGAGGTGGCCTCACACTGCTAAGACCGGCCCGTCCATAGCTGGTGATTGCTCTTTTGTGCTTACTTAAAATTTCACACTAATGGCACATCAAGAGGCAAAAGCAATTGGGCACATGCACTATGGCAACCATGTTCACTACTTAAGAGTATCCTGTCTCCAGATTCCTGAGTACTTCACCATATTCTGGAAAAAAATTAGGTTTCATATATAATTTTTTTAAGATGCCAAAGGATTGTCTAAGACTTTACAGTGTCTCTTTTAAGACTTTTGTTTTTAATGTTAAGATTCAAAAGTTATGAAAAGTTTGGCACATCAGAAGTTCAGCTATATATATGGAAAAAAAATGGAATTCAGAGACTATTTTTTAAAGACAAGCTATGATGCACAGATGTGCACACTTGTGGACTTGTTCTGTTTCACAATATGAAATCTGCAGTTTTTGTTTTCTAAAATAATCCAGAATAAAAACACATTCACAACCTGTAGGCTGGCACAGCATACCTGAGTGAGAATGTAAAACCCCCATCTAAAACAGTAACTTAAACCTTTATCAGCATCCAAACGGAAAAAGACAAAAGGTAAGACTTGTAAGACAGCTATTGATTCATATAAGTTTTCAAGTCCTGATGTCTGATATTTATGTCTTCATCTAAATTTAAAAAAAAAACCAAAACAAAACAAAACAGAAACAAAAAAATCCAAGTTCATGAAAAATTAGGGAAACAATCTGTCTCACACGATAAGAAATATTTAAGACCATTCTGCTGATGTAACTGTAGGAGCCACACATGCATGCAGGCTCTTTAAGAACTTCTGTTCAAAAAAACCCCAAAAAAACCCAAATGAGTCTGAGTACTTTAATTCTGTGAACACTCCTCAGTTGGCACTGACTGCCTCATGGGCTTCGTTTTCACTACTATAGTCTGATTTGGGATCATCCTCATAGTCCTCGTACATTTCTATTTCATCCTCTCCATTTATCATTTCATTTCCAGCGAGGCTTCCGCTGTCCGTCTTCATACCATAAGTGCTCTGGATGACAGGGATGCTGGGCTCAGGGCTGGCAGAGGTGCTCGAGCAATCCGATGTCATCTGAGGTGATGGTGTGGTAGTCGCCATGGTAATAGCACCAGGGTAGACAACTCCCGTTCCCGTGGTGATTGGAATTTGAGGCTGTTGTCTGGAAGGAAAAACAAGAGGGTTGTATTGGTTCATCTTGTCTCCCCCAAAGGACAACTGGAGAGTAAAGTGCGTAGTAACTACCAGACACTGATTCCTTCAGGTATTTTATTTATATTATTTCAATCATAATATGAATTAGCACTTGAACAAAGACCATCAAAAGGCTTCAGGCACCTGTGTGATGCCTGACTGCTACCATAGACCCCATGTATCCAAAAATCTAAACTCTCCAAAGTTGTGACAAGAGCATCTGTTAATGAAAATACTGCAAGATTACCTGTAATTACCTAAATTGACATACAGAAGACTAAGTAACATTGTCTAACTGTAAGTATGTAATTTACTACATAAATGCTGAGTAGACTCTTACATTGCTTAGAAATACTTTTGATACTTTATAGCTGGCTTTTGATTTTTACTTAAATCCATGATCAGAATGCCATTTTCTTTTCAGGATTTAATGTGTGAGCCTGGATTTTTGACGCAAAGTATTCAACAAAAAGAATAGCCTTTCTTTTTTCTATGGTACAGAGTACAGAAATTCAGACATTCTCATGAAGACTTAATGTCAGATCTGATTTATTTTGACAACACAAATACATGGGAAGACTCAATTAAGGGTGCACTACATCTACTTTTAACACATCTTACCTTCCAATATCTACCTTTGCAGGATGTAATGTTGTTTTTTTCATGTGTGTGCGATTTTAAGCATAGCAGAGCAATACCACACATGAACTAAAATCAACTTATATAACTGCCAGCCAAGAAATTCAGCACAAGCTTTCCTGTAAGCATGCACATAGTTGTAATAAGTGATGTGTTGTCTCTTCTTACAGTAATATATGTATACTCAAGTGCTTTGCTGAGAAAAGGTCAGTTTGCTGAGTCTGTGCTACGGTCAAGCCCTTACTGGCTACACATTAACTAAACCTCCTTCTAATGTCTGGGTTAATTAACTAATAAAGTACTTTCTATATTAAACTACTCATATAAATATTCTCATATTGTGTCTGGATCATTACTTTTAGTAAAGCTAAGAGAAAAAGAAGGGATAAAACCAAAGGCAAAGAATTTTCATTGTACTTTAAATGTAACACTCAATTAATATACTTCAGTACCAGAAATACCTAAGTGCCCTGGAAGATGCTGTTTTAGTATTGACTAGCTATTGAACATACATGCCTATTTACTTAATCTATTTAAAGAATCATATATTTCAATCTATTCCCAAACTTCTTTAGAGAATATTGACCCAGTGAACTGTTACAGAATTCTAGTAGGAGAAACAGTGTCAGATATGATTGAATAGTCTAATGAATCTGCAACTTCTTGACCACAGTGTCATTCTATACTAAATTCAAAAGGACAATTCATAAATCAAACTCTCAGACAAATTCTTAATAGGTGGCTAAATCAATACACAAAATAATGTTAAGCTTATTTACAAGACCCTAAATGATGAGTATTTATTGTTCATTGATCAAACTCTAATTTTGATAAGTATCACAGTACAGAGTTACTGGACAACTGAAGTCCTAGTTTGGGAACTGAGACAGACAATCAAATCATCAAAGCTCTGTGTAAGATAACATTAAAATAGCTTTTAGTACTGTCATTGCTGGTACTGCTAGCCTGACTCTTAAAGCCTCTGCACAGCTTGAGAAATTCAAACATCTGTTGTGTAACTATGGTACACCTGGCTAGCAGCAAGCAAAAACATTGCAGTAATTCATTTGACACAGTCATTATACTCCTGTTTGCAAATGATGACTTGCATATGATTTACAAACAGCTTGGGATTTTTCACTAAATTTTCACTTTTTAAATGGTCTGATAAATGTTCTGTGAAAACAATTTTCAGCCAATGCATTTGCTTGCAAGTGATTTTCTGCAAATATCTTTCAATACTTTATCCATAAAATTGAACATCTACTTCACATGGGAACATTTCTGGTTTAGGATTGCATGTTGTCGGGAGTATAAACTATTACTGCTAAAACCCCAGTATCTCTTCCACAACTTTTAGATACAGAAAATGTTCATATTAATGAATGTTTCCACAAAGCAAAGGAAAAAGTAACACACATATGGTCAACAGAAAAATTCTACACAGTTGTCACCAGGTCATCTGCCCATCTAACAACTGCTGGTACTATCTTTTTCCAGTATTTCTTAGAATAAATAAATTCACAAAACAAAGCATGGCCAGTTGTTCATCAAAGAATATAATAATAATATCAATGCCAAAAGATGCTTTGAGAAAAGTTTTCACAACTCCTGTAACAGAAGTCATAAAATATACTCAAAGAATGATTAAGTGCAAGTCTCTCTTGTGTTATAAATGGCACTGAACATCAGAACACTAATGTCCACCTCTACCTTTCCCTCCAAAAACATTTTGCTTTTTTTCAGAAGTAAATTGCCTTTTTACAAGCAGCAAGAACAATAAAAATGTCTGTTTAGGACAGTGTTGTGAGTTATCTTGATAGAATAATGGTTGTCAGTGTTAAGGCCTAAAAGACAGACTAAGAAATACTGGCATTCTTTCAAATACTTATCAAGTTGGCAAAAAACTTTTGCATATCCCCATTTCAATGCAACTGGGAACAGTTGTTCAGGTACCACCCATTTTAAAGTATAAAGGGAGTAGGTAATCTGAGCATAAAGAGGCTGATTTTACAGAGGTACATTTTACTTGAGATCACACGAAATGCATGGGAAACTATAGAATTAATTAATAGTTAAAGAACTTGATTGGTGGAACGTTAAAGGATTACTGAGTTTGTAATTTCTAAATGCAGTCCTTTTTTACATGTTAAACAAGAATTGGACGTGCTGTGCATTCCTGCTCCTGGACGGGTAATAATTTTAAATTACCTCTATCTCACCGTGGAACTGTAAACATGTGGTAACTGTGCCACCTCATTGTAAAGGGTCTCAAATTGCTAACCATTCCCTAGCAGAAATTTGCTAGCACTTACACATTGACACCTACACACCTCCAGTAACTGGACACCTCCCTCTTATTTAATACCTGTTATTATTTAGAGCTGATCAGGCTGTCACTGTAAATTCTGCTCTAGTTACAGAGCAGAAAGCCTTATTTTAAGATATCACAAAGTATATGGATGGCATATGTTACTGGAGATATTATCACTTCCTAAGCAATTAAATTCTAAAGGGGGAAAATCATGCATTTATTTAAATTTCCACTACTCTCCCTGAAAGGAAGAGTTGGAGTTTCTAACCTATGACTCTGGCCCTTTAAAGGCATTTATGTTAATGGTATTTTTTATAACATTAAATTCCACACATTTAATCATCGTCTCTAGCTAGAGTTGTGCCCATCATAGAACCTTGGAGTGGAGAGATACAAACACACTTTACTGCAAGCTACAGGTTACAATTCAGCTCCGTTGCACATAGTTAAAGCATTTCTGCCTGGTTAAGATTTCCAGAATCCAGCATTAATCCTCTGATCTCTTCAGATCTGTGAGGAATGGTGACACATGGCTACATACCCTGGCTTCAAACCACTGCTGTCTCCACCATCTCTTTGACAAAGAAATCCTTATGTGGCCAATTACTGGAGGGTCACTCGCCTCTGCTCTGCCAGCATATCTAATATGTCTGTCCATTCTGGGGCCAAAGATTTGGCCCAAAATAGTTAGGTAAATATAAAAATGGAGATAACATGAACATTCATAGATGAATTGACCTGCTCACAAGTTTGTGGCATTAATATTCTTAGGACTTTCCTGGAGAACATTCCATTTTTTACTTTTGCAAAACTATCTAAACATTTAAATTGGCAAATTACCATTGTTTTCTGATCCCTTCCCAACCATTTTTTGACAGCTCTTGAAATGACTGAAGAAAAAATTGACTGCATTAAGGAAAATGCTTATATGCTACACACCCCTGAAACTACATTCCCATATGGAATGAAATAACAGTAAACCTCACAAAAGCACCCATTGTGTACTTGCTTTAAGTTCGAGCTACAGGAGTATAATATTACAGCCTTATTCAAAACCGTAGTCTAGCAACATTCAGACTATGTGTGTACAGTACTTATAAACACTATAAAGGCTTTATTCTAAACATCTTACACTGGTAAAACACTGACAAAAAAAAAAGTTACTGCTTACATCATTTTTAGAGAAATGTATATAGCATATACTTGTATTTAGAGTGTATGAGACTGTAAAAATGACTGAGAGATGAATTATTTTTGTAAGACAACGCAACAAAAGACAGACTCTTAACTTAAAATGTCTGAATTTATGGTTTATATATGATCCTTTTGTTTGTTCACATTTATTTATGCATTACAAAAAAACCTACTCCTGAAGATAAATTGTAAATCACTTGAAGTCTGTTCAGGGATTAACTTATGCTGAAGTTATCACTCACAACTTCCATTAATAATTTTACAATAAAAAATAACTCAACTATTTCAAAGACATAGCTGGCTTCAGATTCAACTTCTACTAGATTGAAACCAGCAATTTTTTAATATACTCTGCATTAAGCATGAATTATTTCAGTATATTATCTGCCTCATTTGGAACAAAATTAATTCATGTAGGGATGCAATAGAAGGCCTGTGCGCATTTTAAGTTCTACTATGTTCTTTAAAATACTTAGCAGTTCCTAGATTTTTGTGCTGGTCTATCAAATATACAACATTTATCTCAAAACATTAATTTCCTGCCCAATCTATTCCAAGAAATCTTCACTCTCATTCAATTCTTTGGAAACTTTTCTTCAAAACTCAGAACAGAACTTGGCCATTCATTAGCTTATTTCTCTATTTTATTTTAAAGCCTAGCTAGTTTGTATATTATAAACACCTTTAGTGCATCATACCAATGTTTATCACAGATTGCAGCTCACTGAAGTAAGCAGTATGAGCTTTTTGTATCATAGAAGTTTGAGCAGTATCAAAATCCATGTCGGGGGGGGNTAAAGGAATCCGATAAGAACTAGCCTTTACTGAACTGATTCAGACATAAATGTGCACTTGGTACAAGAAAAATGCAAACACAAATATGAAAAAATATAATTTTCCTTGTTTTTTACACTTTCCTCTAGCCATGTGTTTTGAATGTTTATCTTACTCTTCATACATCTATTTACCTATTTATTCTCTGACAATATTTTGTTGCCATTTTTACATACTCACTCCCAACTTAACAGGTTTGTTCTTTAAAAAAAACAAAACAAAACCAAATCAAACTAAAAAAAAACAAACAAAAAAAATCAAAAACCCAAAACTCAGCAGTACTTCAGCAGCAGCATGAAGCACTTGGCACATTTCATTGGAATCTCTTTTGTACTTTTGTTCTCTATCTTACACTGAAATTTTTACTGTAAACACAGAGCATATTCAATCCAAAAACCCACATTTGTCTCCTGTTTCATTCTGAAAAGGAAACTCCATCTCAGTTCTCATGTCTACAGTTCTGAAGGATGATTTATGCTGTTCCATCAAAACAGTGGAAAAATGATGGGTGTGTGAGGTCAGTTAGGAAAACTCTTCCAGCTGATGCTTTATGTGATATTTACGTTAAACACAAGGAAGAGTAAGTTTAAGAAGTTAATGGGCTCAGTGACAGTGTTTCGTTTAGTTATAATATGATTGGGATGAAATGTTACTTTTTATTACTCAGTAAACTATTCTTCTGAGACAAATGATTCCATGTTTTATGTCTCAGTTCAGAAAAGCTGTTCTAGTCTTTTCTTTTTCTAGCTTTTTCACTGATTTTGCTTGGTGACCTCCAATAAATTTGTTTTAAATTTTTCTTTAGGGAAAAGGGGAATTTGGGGAAACAGTGGGAAGTCACAGAAGAACATGAAATAATTTTTTTAAGTCACAGCCTGTGATTCCTCAGTACCAAAATCTATATTCATGGCAACATGGATTTCACCTTTATTGAATGCATCCATTAGAATTCATACTCTCTTTTTCATCACTTGCATAACTAAAGTCATTGTTTTAAGTGAAGTTCACTGCATCATTATGTAAGTGCATAAACGTAATTTACTCTTACTTTAAACTTCCTCAACATGGATGGATGAAAGTGGAAAGCATAAACAGGAACTAGAACCAATACTTTCACAAAAATGATGACCATTGTCATGGTCTTTGGGATCATAGTTTGATGTATGAGGAAGATGTTACATTTAGTTTCCACCAGCAGTTTAAATTTGCATAGTTTTCATTTTGTTGTGTGTNGTTTCTTAAATCCATCCTCCATATTCACCTCCCTATTTAGCCACCACTAATAATGTATGAAATGACACTGCTTAATACTGTTTTGAATTAGCAAACAATTCTCAAATTATTCAGACTGCTGTTTGGCCATTTCTTTTGCATGTCTTCTCTAGATGTGATTTGGTCTGTCATTCTGCTTTGGAAGACATAAGCTAGAATTTCATTCCCTTGATCTGAATATAGTATGTGATGTGTTGTATAAATTCAGATCCCTATTTGAAGTTCTATGCAGAATTTTTATGAAAGCCTATTAGTAAATAATTTCCCTTAGACTGAAGAATAAAAAACAATGTCATAACTATAGACTGGAAGGCTATTTCAAGATACCAACCCCCCCCTTCTATTTACTGATTGAAGAAAGAGCCCACATTGTTGCAGGCTGTGCCACAAAATAATTGACTGCAACAGGAGTTCTGCATCCCAAGCCAAAAATGAGGGCACATAATCGACGTCAAGGTCAATTATCTGGTAGTGAAGTACCCAACAAAAGGAGACTATTGTGATTAGAGAAATAAGCAGAACATTGTGAATTTGGAAAGGCTGGCACTGGAGATAGCTTTTAGACTCTTTGTAAATCACCAGAAACATTGTGTTAGAGCACTAGGCATCACAGATTAATTCATAAAAAATGGGAGAGAGAAATCAGTTATGGTGCAGTTGTTTCACTGGACTTCTGTTTATCTTTAGTCTGTAGATCTTTCATACTGTCTCTTTCTCTGCTAAATGCTAAAGGAAATACTCCTAAAAACACACACAATGTTTTTAAAACTGTGTCAAGATCTCTTAGAGCCATATATTCTGTGTTATAAATCTACCCAGTCTATCTATGCACTACTTGAAACAGTGTCGCTAAAACTGATTTTTTTAAAAATATTTTTTCACAGTTCTATATATAACAAGTTTCCTAATAGCTTCATGCTATGATATCATACATTCATGTGTGTTCCTAATGCAACTGCTATTAATCCTCTCCCTTTTCCCCATCCTCTGACTCCTTATTCTACACAGGAATAATCTTTTGTGCTTTTCTCTTTGTTCTTTCCTTAATTTAGGAAATGATCCTGGAGTCATTACTAACCCAGAATGGATTAGCTTACTAATAACACACAAAAGACATGATTCAAACCTTTCAGGCTAATGGGAAACAACTTCTTTTGACTTTAAAGAATTCCACAATCAGTCTCATAATCAGCATTCAGTGGCAAGCTGATAGCTCCATATTCCATCTCATGTTTTTAATAAGGTTTTACTGGTTCAAATCCTTACCTTCTAAATGACATTAGTCAGTGACTTAAACAGATAAGTCTATTTGGTTTCAAACAGCATGCTCTGTCTTTGAAAACAATTACAACAATTGTACTCACCCTACGGTAAAAAACTGCCTCATCTCCTGTCTTCGAGACCTCATCAGTTGTTTGTATTCACCAATACGTAATTTCTTTCCATCAACAATGCAGGTACGTTTTGGTCGAGGTTTGTATTTGTAATTAGGATACTTTTCTAGGTGGATTTTACTTAGCCGTGCCTGCTCTTCATAATAAGGTTGTTTCTCTTGATTTGACATGGACTTCCAGCGAGATCCTATTAAGACAAAATACTCGTGAGTGCTCAAGTAAAGCAGATTTAGCTTTACACATACACATTTTAACATGCCTTTTCATCATAATAAATTTTAATTAAGTTAATTGAATAAACTGATTTAAATTTACATCAGTCTGCACATATTTTGGCTTGCACAACCTGAGACACCTTAAAAGAACCTTGATTTTCAGATACTGCTGCAGACCAAACGTATGTAAATCTCTATTAAATAGGTTCACTTAAAATCAATAGTTAAGTCTCAAAATCTCAGCCTGCAAAATAGACTATTTAATTTTTTACAATATGAGCATTAATCTGCGAATAATTCTATACCCCTGTAATACCATGCACAGCAGGATGGTTTAGGAAGGTCTACAGCCATACTTTTACTGTTAAAATCCTAACACATTGCCTAGGGATACATGCTTCTTTGATATTTTTATGAGAATTTGATTTATACACTTCTGCTAAGAGATATTAATATCTTGTTACATAGCAGGAAAAATGTATCGAACCTTATAGATTCAGCAAAATTACAAACAATCCCTTGCTGTCTAGGTGTCTTAGATTTACTAATCTTCTGATAAAATATTGACACCTTACCATATCTTAAATTCTATTATGTATATTATTTTCTTGCCAGATGTAGTAAATACACAGATCTGAATTGAGAACGTTACATTCCAGAACCTTACATTAAAAAAATAAAAAGTAAAACAGAAAGCACATTGTAATTATATACACCACTTCAGGTATTGTAAACTCTCATTGAAAGATGCACCCATAAAAAAGTTAAAAAATTAACAGTGTACACAGGAAGATGAAAAAGTATTCAGATCTGTTGTATTGTTTATAAGGAGCTATCTAAACACTTGAATAGAGATGGGACATTTTTTTACAGGGAATAAGAAATGCAGAAAATAGGTTTTTTGTGTCTTTTAGATGAATAAAACAATTGCAGCTGTGGTAAACGTGGGTGGAAGCTATTCTTTTACCAACATTTTTCATACATCAACAAAAGGAAAAGTTGTATAAATATTATCCGTAGCCAGCAATACTCTGTGTCAGTTCTAGTATTTCAGTCTCTTTTCTCATTGTCCTGGAAAAGTTGCACAGATATTATATGGACATAGACTTATTTGTGGCAGAGCAGATACTGACAGGTTAATTCCATGGTTAACAAACACTCAGTTGCTGGCACTTTTGAAATATTTATGCTGAAAGTTTACATTTTAATGAATACAGTTACTATGCTCCTAATAGTTTTTTTTCACAGAATGCACACAAATAATATAGATTCCCTACAGCTGCCAACACTGAAACAGTGAAGGTTTTATACAAAACTGAAAGGCTATTCATATAACTTACTTATATGGTAGACAAAAATATAAGAACTACTGAGTTAGATTTTGGAAGTCTTAGGACAAAGTAACACTTATTTGTATGTATTCTTGCCTCTGATTGAACGAAAATGCAACAAACTTTGCTATGAACGTATTCGAACTCAGAGTTTACAGTATAATGATTACAGGGGAAACCTGATTTTTACTTTTATTTATTACGAGTTACATTTGGAATCTGTCTTTCACTTCAAAGACTCAGAAAGCAAATATAGGTTTTAACATTTCACCACTCATTCTCAAGTATGTTTCTAATTCTCTTGAGAGGTCCTAAAAAGCAAATCAAAACTTCTCAAAAAGGAGTCCATTTATTTGCACAGTGGCAAAATATAATCCGTGGTGTATTCCCCAATTGTCTCAATCTAAACAATTTAAATATTAACTATGGTGTCTTTTACCTAAGTAATTATTAATTGCATGATTCTAACAGTTAGCTTTTTGAACACTGAAACATTTTGACTCAAACATCATTTTTCATATGAGAAGGTATGTATATAGAGCTCTTTTGAACTGTGTTAGAGCTCTTCCTCTGTCACTGCACTGCCTGACATAAACCTTTGATTTTGATTTTGTACTTTATTAACTTTTTCCCACTATTTACTTTAGCAAGTACCATTTTGCATTCAGGTGATTTGTAGTTCAGATGCATTCTAATGGGATCTTGAAATTAGACCCTTTATCAGGGTATACTTTTGCAACAGATTTCACAACACATTCCTTTCAAATGCTAAGTCTTAAAGCATGTTGTAACTGCTGTTGAGCATAAAAGGCATTAGGGAAGGGGCAGAAAGGGAAAAAGAAGGTAATGAAAATGAACACAACCCGAGTCTTCATTTCTATAAGTTTCTGTAATTCCAATTTCAGTGAACAAATAAATATGCCCTAAAATTAGAGAAGTTCATAGAATTATAGAACAGTCTGGGTTGGAAGGGCAGGGACACTTTCCACAAGACCAGGCTGTTCAAAGCCCCATCTAGACTAGCCTTGAACACTCCCAGGGATGGTACATCCACAGTTTCTCTGCACAACCTGTTTCAATGCCTCACCACCCCCATAGTAAGGAATTTCTTCCTAATATCTCTTTCAGTTTGAAGCCATTCTCCCATGTCCCATCACTATACATCCTTGTAAATTGCATATCCAAATGGAAGTAACTACTCCATGTCATCAATATAAATAATCTCAGCTTTCCCCAGCTCCCAGAACCCCTAACTCCTGCAAATTGCCACTGCCAAAGCAGAGCCTTCAGTTCAGTCACTATAACGACTTGTTGCCCACTGCCTTGCACTTACCTAGGATTTTGCTGATGTTGGAGTTGTGCATGTCGGGGAAGGCCTGGAGGATTTTCCGGCGCTCGTCCTTGGCCCAGACCATGAAGGCGTTCATCGGCCGCTTGATGTGGGGCTCGCTGCTGGCGCGGCCCCGCGAATCCCGGTAGACCCGGGCTTCAGCCACCGTGGCACCTCCTGTTGGCCAACAATAATACTGCTGTAGTTTAGCGGCAGAGCCATTCACTGCTTTACTCCCTGTAACGTCAGGGCAGGAAGAAACAAGATGGATGCAAAACATTATTATGTGGATTATGCAAGTGCTTTCAGTGCTCTGGTTATTTCAGCTTCTTTTCTTCTCTCCCTCTTTGCTGCCAGATTTATGAGAGAGAGAGGCAGAGGGAGATAGACTAGACAGTGGTTTCAGTGTAACTGACCAGGCTTGCCCATCTGAGATGACCCAACATTGAAGTGAGGAAACAAATTGCACTGGTATTTCTCCAGTTAAGGTAGGGAGATTTGATAAAGTTTCTATCTGGGACTTTAACATAAGATATATGCTCTGAGTGCTCAACAAAACTCACATAAAAGCTATACTTGAGAATCAAAACTGATGTAGACCTGTTCACACAAGCCATTGGCAATGATTTTCTGCTTCAGCGGTGAAGTACATCCCATTTGATTTTATTATTTATTTGATAAAATAAATTATATAGTACACCAGGTACATGCTGCTAGTTGTATTAATCTGATTATATTTGGTGCTGAACATTCTAAAGTTGCATCTGTTTTGGTTGAATTTTAGATGTGCCTTGGAGCATCCGATCACATACATGTAATAAAACTGTCTGCCTCCAACGGGTACATGCACAGCATTCTGGAGCTTTCAGAGTGGGAGACAAGCACTCCAGATTCATACCTGCTGTGCTTTTATGTACCCCAGTGTCCTGTCTTTATCTGCCATCAATTCAACTTGTACATGCCAACCTTAACTGTCTTTTTTAATGCATCCAGACCTGTTTCTTGACCACAAACAGCAAAGCTTCACAGGAATTTAGAGTTCAAAGAGCTGAATGTGAGGTGTAGAACTAGTTAATATAAGAGAAACAGATAACCAAGGCATGCTTTTACCAGGAAAACTTCTGCAGTTGTGATGATAACATAGAGTTATGCTTCAGCTATAAAAAAAGGCAAAAAGAGTTGGCAGTGGGAGAGTGACATACTTAGTCTTAGACCTCATCAAACTGTTCATATAAATCAGTAACTTGAAAAAGCAAGATACTTGACAACAAATTAGCGCAGCAAGAGGCCTCCTTTTTTGTGCACTATTACAGCTCCCAACACAAATTTATTTGCTAAATAATATAAGATTAATTCTTTACACTAAGTAAAACACTACAGTTTTAACTGATTCTAGTGACTGACTCACAAGTTTTCAGTTGTGCAAATATTCATTTTCTAGTTCAGAGTGAAAACATTATGTATGTATAGCTTTTTTAAAATTCTATATAGGAAATACATTTACATGAGAAAAGGTCCTAAATTAGAGGATGCATAACTAATACACTACCTGTTTGCCACCAGGTCCACAGTACATTAATTTCATTTAAAACGCACTGACCATACAGGATAAATTGATTTTGCTTTATATGGTGTTGACAGCCATGTTTATTGTGCAGTGAAATGTAGTTTAGTTTCAAGCTGACTATATCCATCAACACAGGGCAATGTGCTGACTACTGGGCCAGATGAAGACATACATTACCCCGAGAGCAAAACACTCATTCACATATAGCAGTCTTCTCCTGAGATCACCAGGGTAATTTATGATGCCTCCAATGCCATTACTTTACAACTGACACCAATTTGGTAATTTGTACACTAACATGCGTGCACATAAAAGAAGACAGGTTTGTGGCAAATGGGAGATGCAAAACTATTTTAATACTATTCTAAGTTAAGTACCATGCTACAGGTAGGGTGCTTTTACAGCAGGCTGCAGTCAGATTTTTATTGAAAAGGGAAAGAGAAGTTTTGCTGAGCAACCTGCAGGCAGGACCATTTTAGGGGTATGAGTGGTTGATGAGCCTCATTGTTGTCAGAAGGCCTGGACCACAGGCATATCAAAAATACCATCTTTTGAGAGAGGATATATTTATTGGGAAATTTCAATGAGTTACATAGTAAGTCAACACTAGAGTATTTATTGAGAAAAAGAGCTATATCATTTGAGAAACATCAAATATATCATGTAATGGTTGTCCTATGCTTTAAAATAATACTATAAAAATGTGTTACTAGTATCTGGTCAATTAGGAAGTTTTTGACAAAAAAAATTTAAATTATTGCTGATGCAAAAATTATCTTTTTTTTTTTTTGAGNTAAAAACAATTATTATTTGGAGTGATAAAGGTCAAGCAACTTGGGCTGCATCTGCTTTAAGTCCATACTTGAAGAACTTGAAAAAGCAGCCAAAGTGTTGGTGTTCTTTGTGCTTTATTGCTGGGGAATATTTGCAAGTTGACCTATAGGCCATCAGAGAAGCATTTGCAAAATTAATTTCTTCAAATAACTAAAGTAATATAATCTCCAATGTGGCTTCTAACTGTCTCAGAACTACAGAATTATATTCAGCATATAAAGCATTACAATAAAATAATTCATGTAGGGGAGTCAGAAAGTCTCAGTACCAGTTTAGCTTAGAAATGAGGCACTAATGGTATAAATACACATGTGATCAGTGAGGTCTTACAAGTTGAAATACATAAGAACAAGCTTTCAAACTGGCTGTTCTTAGGTGCTACATCGTGTCAATCAGATATTTTGACAGTATTGTGCCCTATGTAAAGAATATCAACAGAATTTAACAAAGTATGAGCTTTTTTCCTATTGTGATAATTATAGTTAGCATTGACAGAGACTGAAATTTTAAAAGGAAATATATATATATATACAAATGCAAAGAAGTAGGTGTTTTATGTCCTTCTGAAAATATTTTCAGGCAAGTCTAACAAGTAATAAACCAAAAATAACACATAAAATGGAAATATACTGCCAGTGAAGGGTGAGACAAGGGGAGGACATTGGTAATTGTCTATGGCAACTAATAGTTTATCTGCCAGTTACTGTTCATACTGCAATCACAGGAGGAGGGATTTCCACAATTAAGAGCTTGGTCAGAATTTATAATTACTGCAAAAGTACTACAGGTTGGCTACCCTAGTGGCTTAGTTGGCAAAGAAATCTATACTTTGGCCTAAATATAGGGGCTGTCCTCAAAGTACCACTTTTAGCTTCTGAACGTGTGCAGTGCTTCACTTCCCAGATCCTTTGCATTTTCTCAACTTGTCATGACTTTGATGATTTAAAACTAAAAGCAGATTAAATGAGAATGATCACTTTTTCTGGATATATGGCAGACAACACTTTAGTGAAAGCTAAATTCCAGACTACACTCTAGGAGTAATACTGAGAACACCAGAGAATAAATCTAAAAATGCTACAGTTTCATGAAAATAATTTCAAAAAATATTTTTATTCCTAAATAGACTGATTGCTCTATAATCAGATAACATTAGAAAGATAAAAGAATATGATCATCAACAGGAAAGAAAAAGATTTTCACGTGAAGCAAATGTCAAGAAACATAAAATAACAATTGTTACACTGATTATTTATTTATTCCTGCCTTTTTCTCAGTTTCTTAAATTTAATAATGNAGCTACACTACTCACAGCAAAGAAAGGAAGACGTATGTGAATGCATACCATGTTTTTCCATCTTTTACTTTCCCAAAGGTACTTATGCACTATGGCTAGGAGGAGTTTGTCTTTAGCTCTTTCTAACACAATTTTGCCCTGACTTTTTAGTCCTAATGCAGGTAAAGAGTAGTTTTATTGGGATAAAGATTATACATGGCTTTTTAATCCAGGTATAATTTAGATAGAATGAAAAAAAAC
>VXBX01007604.1:44659-60017 GCA_013400415.1 Scytalopus superciliaris
TCAGATATTTTGACAGTATTGTGCCCTATGTAAAGAATATCAACAGAATTTAACAAAGTATGAGCTTTTTTCCTATTGTGATAATTATAGTTAGCATTGACAGAGACTGAAATTTTAAAAGGAAATATATATATATATACAAATGCAAAGAAGTAGGTGTTTTATGTCCTTCTGAAAATATTTTCAGGCAAGTCTAACAAGTAATAAACCAAAAATAACACATAAAATGGAAATATACTGCCAGTGAAGGGTGAGACAAGGGGAGGACATTGGTAATTGTCTATGGCAACTAATAGTTTATCTGCCAGTTACTGTTCATACTGCAATCACAGGAGGAGGGATTTCCACAATTAAGAGCTTGGTCAGAATTTATAATTACTGCAAAAGTACTACAGGTTGGCTACCCTAGTGGCTTAGTTGGCAAAGAAATCTATACTTTGGCCTAAATATAGGGGCTGTCCTCAAAGTACCACTTTTAGCTTCTGAACGTGTGCAGTGCTTCACTTCCCAGATCCTTTGCATTTTCTCAACTTGTCATGACTTTGATGATTTAAAACTAAAAGCAGATTAAATGAGAATGATCACTTTTTCTGGATATATGGCAGACAACACTTTAGTGAAAGCTAAATTCCAGACTACACTCTAGGAGTAATACTGAGAACACCAGAGAATAAATCTAAAAATGCTACAGTTTCATGAAAATAATTTCAAAAAATATTTTTATTCCTAAATAGACTGATTGCTCTATAATCAGATAACATTAGAAAGATAAAAGAATATGATCATCAACAGGAAAGAAAAAGATTTTCACGTGAAGCAAATGTCAAGAAACATAAAATAACAATTGTTACACTGATTATTTATTTATTCCTGCCTTTTTCTCAGTTTCTTAAATTTAATAATGAAAAGAATTTTAGGACAGGCATCATCTCTTAGCATGTTTCCTGAAATCTTGGCTACATTAGGGTTAATCCTAATGTCTTTAACAAGATGTGGTTTTATCTTCCATTTTAAACACTATCTACAACAAATCCTTAGACTGGGCCTTTACATCTTACCAGAACACAAACAATAATAAACGTGATAGAAGGACAAAAAAAAAAAGGATGAGAAAAAAGATGAGGAAAAAAGAGAAAAGAAGTGACACCAAAAGAAAGATTTTTATCAGTCACTCTGTTATTCCTTAATTACTCTTCACTCTACAGCCATTGATTTATGTTTGAAGTGATACATTTCTTTTTACTCCTCCCCAGATAATGAATCTGGCTAACCTAGAGAGTATACTGCAGATCATCTTCCATGGACATATACCAAGATAGGATACACAGAAAGAAAGACAATCTTTCTAGGTTCCTAGTGTAAAAATGACAGGTTAGTAGTAAAGCTCCTATCATCAGTTACTCATTAAGCTGAGGTGACATGTTTGTCTACTTCAGAAAAGACTGATGCGACCTCCAAAATATCTGGCCTTGTCTGTGGTAATAGAACTAGCACTGTCAGAAGTTTGCACTGCAGAGACCAGAACCTAATAAACATGCAAACAGGAGTCACTCTTTTACTGCAAGAGATAGGTTACTCATAAACATGGAAATGCCGTAAGAATAGGGAGCATGAAAAACCGGCTTGGCAGTCCGCTCTCCTGCTCTTAACCTCTGCACAGACAAATGCAGCCTTTGTGAAAAATACAGCGATATTTAAAATCAAACAGAAAAATGCAAATATAGAAAGAATAGAATGAAAGTTTAGAAGAAAGAATAACCAATTAATTAATATCTTGAGTTATTAAGTTCAATGTTCAATTCCAGAGAAAGTTGCAAAAATTGCTACTACTCCTTCACTGTCACATGTCACTAAGTGACATGTAGCAGTTGTAGTGCAACATCTATCTGTTTCAATCCTTGCCTGCCTCTTACTTCTTCATCCCAAACCATATTCAGACTTTCTTGTTCTTGATTATCAGCAACAGAGGTAATTGAAATGGACAACCCATAAACTATTGTCATTACTGGCATGTCTTGTCATCACTGGCCAAATTCTACTTGGAAACATGACTAGGTTTGGGACAGGGGTGCCTGTGGTCACATGGTGACACAAATGTTGTGTTTATCAAGCTGGTTTTATTCCAAATGCTAAACAAATATTATTCAGCTGGAATTTGAGCACTGAACATTTCTTACCGGCAGCATGTATAGTGAATGAAAGGGAAGAAAAACTGAAAAACTGAGAAAGCCACGAGCAATTAGTATACTTAAATGGCCTCTAAAATGTTCACCTGCAAGGGTTCTGAAATGTGCTGAGTAAATAATAAGAGGTGGGAATATACCTTAGCACAAGTCAGCTACATTCACTTGGTTATGATAAGACTTCAATTTTTCCTGTTGAGAGACTCCATTCTCTTTAAAACATCAACAAGAAGAACCAATTGGGAATTCCCTAAGGTCAGCTCTGAGGAAACATAAACCTCTAATTCAATAACTCCGCTACTGCACTGAAAAAGGCCTTATTATTGCAACATCCATATGGAGTCAATTGGACATTAATGACTAATCAATCCCTCCCCTTTCTATTCTACTTATAGTGTCACAAGCCATGTTTAGATTAGCCCATTTCCTGCTTAGGATCGCTCAAGATGTCTTTTGTTCTTTCAGGGCTGGCCTGATGGAGGCAGCTTAAACAAACACACGACCCAAGTGGTGCAGGAGTTATAAACTGCCATATGTGAATGAACAAAGGGGCCATACTAAAGCCTTTTGTGGTATTTGTTAATGTTTTTCATCTGAGTTTAAAAAGACCTAATGACTTTGTGGTGAGCTGATGCATGTGGCTCGTGGCTTTGCAAAATGAAGGAAATTCTAGCCAGTTATATATCAGCATACATTTTCCAAAGTGCCTTGTTTTCAGTTTTGGTGGCAGTGAGTTTACTTTTTTTAGTACATTAATTTTACATATGCAAGCAAAATTCTCAGTCTCAATTAAAACACAGCACTGTTTTTCACAGCCATCCTCATAACCTGCATATAAGTCTTTCCCCATCTGAGAGTCTAAAGTTAAAATTAATAGTGAAATACGTTCTGCATGTGAAATCAAAGCAACTGTTCTCAGCTCCACCAGTGGTAGCAGTTCACTCACCAGTGTTAAAAGCTGAATTGTTAGTTGGGCCATATTAAATACTGAAGCAATACTTCTAAATAAGTTACTAGCACATCCATGCTCCACAGCCATCCATGCCCAAATCTCTGTTATTTAAATGAATTAAAACTGCTAAATGCAGCTACTTGCTTGGTGGCTTACAAAAACTGTTTAGATTTCTTGACCACATTTTATTGCAAAACTAACCCTCATGGTAATTTAGCATGGAATACAGCTAAAACAATACAGTAATGCTTTAAATTACATGGAATATTAACTGAATTAATTAGTGCTTAAGGCCTGACTTAAGCTCTCAGTGGCTGACACAGTTGCACATGTGCTCTAACAGAAGAGCATAAGAAGTTACTCTGTGAAGACCCAACATCTATATAGAAACTGGGATGAAGAAGCAGTCTCTACTATAAATTTGGGGAGGTGTTTAAGTGTCATCAGATTTTTCAATCATGTGCCACTTGCAGACTTCAAGACCCTTCACAGATAATTAATTAAATGCTAACAACCCCATTCTGACATAGATATTATTGATAGAAAAGAAATGTGAAACATATTTAAATTGAAAGTTACTCAGCCTAAGTAATGATTCCAGAAGCAAGGGATTGCCAGTTATCAGATCTAACAGCAATCAACATTCCCACAAACACTACTGTTGTTTCCCTTTGGTATTTTATTTCATACTCAATCAAGGAAAATAGAGGCCCACAGAAAGGAAAATATGGACAAAACAGCCAAGCCTAGAAGAAATAACTGTACTAATTATTGTGAGGTATCTGACAAGATGTATTGATTTATTTTATTTTTCAGAAAAACTGTTGTTCTAACAGCTAAGTATTGTTACTATGCTAATCATATTCAAAGTCAAAATACAAAGAGGGATGCACTAATCTATTTAACATAAAAAAGTTTCCATAAAAGTAACATCTTTACTGCCAGTGGAGCTGTTACTCACATCATTACAAATTTCTCATGACACGAGTGTCACCTAAAACATCCAGAAAACACAATACTGATTTAAAACACAGAGATTGATTCTGCAGTCTTTAGTCATCCCTAACAGTATTTTGTTGAAAAATGTCCTGTCTGAACATGGGCCATAGGATATTATCCATTCATATTTCAGTCAATGCTTTGTTTTGTTTTAAGATGGAGAAATGACAGGCAGGATTTCAGCACAAAGAAGGCAGTCTGGCTTCATGTTTGATGGATGCACTGTTCTTTGCTTGTCTTTTACCAAAACAATGAATTTTAAAAGCTTAAATACAATGTGGTTTATAAAAGGGAACTACATTTATCAATGGGCGAGTTGTACAAAACCGCCTCCCTCAATTACCTGATATTAATGAAATGCAGAATATTTTGTAAAAGATTTAAAGTGTTGCAGTCACTGCTTTAGTGACCCATTTCTTACATTTAATCTCCAATAATTTGTCACTTTCTGAATGATGCAACATCATTCTTTGTATCAATATAACTAATTCCTTCCATACAGTGTTTGCTGTTCTCACTTGTCATATCATATCAGTAATTAGATGGCAAGGACCTAGGGCTAGGATACGCATATGCTATTTGTTCTTGCCTTTCACATGGAGTGCTGGTATTACAATAATTGATAATATAATTAGTAAATAATATATCATAAGGGGAGAGAAGCAAAAGCAGCATGATAACAGGAGTCTGTAAATTAACAAGTATTAATAACCGTTAGGGAAAACTCTTCAGGCTATTATTTTCAAATATGCTACACCTGTGCATTTGGGATTTGTGGGTGAAATCATGAAAATGATTTCACAACTATGGCAATGGCATGTCCCAATATATTACCACATTTACTTGGTTTGAATAAAAATTAGAGTATTTGCCATGGAATAGGGTCTTACATGAAAATTTACAAATCATTCTCTTTTTAATTCCTGTAAAGCTACCCCCACCAAATTGAAAATGTAATCACTAATTACTGGCAGAATCTGTGAAGACACTGTAATGCTCACCCCACACACATTTTGGACCACTGATTCTGTGAAATTTAATCAAAGTACAAATAAAGAAAATATTTTCCCCTTGCTACCAAGTTCTGCACTAGACACTTGCTTAGACACTTGACACATCTACATGGAAGAAAGGCAGGTGCTCTTAAGCACTTTTCTATTGCTGAGATCTGATATTCCTAAGGGGAAAAATTGTACACAGTATAGACTTAGAAAAATAGACAATTGTACAGAGAAAACTTGTTAGACTCTGTATCAATTGCTCATATTTAGCCAGAATATATGATGTTCTCTGCTTAATGCATTCATATTTCTGTTCCACTCCCTGTGCGCGTGGAGGTAAGGAAGAAGGACAAGATTCTTTCTCCTTCGTTCATTATGATATAATGGTGTCTTTCTCCATAGCTGAAAATTCAATTGTACCTGGAAATTTTACACTATTTTATGGAGCCTTGAGCCCCTTTTGCAATATTGGAGCAATACCAAGAAATGTGCAGAGCTAAGAATTGGGACCATGGGGTGTTTTACACCTGGTGGCTGCACGAGTGTGAAAAAATGTTTTAAACCACTGAATTACTATATTTAATTTTTCACTCAGTCCACCTAAAAATAGCTAGTAACTGACTGATGCTTTCAGCATTCATGACAATAATTTTCTCACGGTTGAAGATTTTCTGTGTAAAACTGCAGCCCATGGTTGCTTTTTACAGCTGCCTTCTAAATTCCTGAAAATAATGTTTTACTATATAATGGAAATTGTGACAACCCCTTAGCCATAACTGTGTTAATAACTATGTAAAACTCAGGGCATTGTAAGAGTGGTTGATTGTACAACATCAGAAATTCTAACTATATTTTTTTGTTTTTCAATAAAGGCACTATTCTCTAAGAATAAATTACTGTACCTTAGAAATGCCAAATAATAAAGCCTCACATTTAGCAGCAAGGAAAAGATACCTAAAACAGCTGAAAATCAAAAGTTAACTACTGTGGAGGACATCCAGGTTTGTTATTCTGAACCTGAGAATCCTACTAAATGCTAAATATTAGTGCCTTGAGAGAAACGAGTTTCAGTGTCATTAAAAGATCAGTCCACACACTCCCAGCTCAGATTTTTCAGTTCCCACTCTAAAATGTTATGGAGGTGCTGGCAACAATGAGATGCATAAGTGGTTGCCATAAGAAAAGTGATGGGGTGGTTCTTAAAGAAGTCTTATTCCCATTCCATTTGCAGGTGTTGAGTTTACTGTGGGGTTGAAGCACTGAATCTCATCCAACACAAATGAAGCACTGTGCCTAAGTAGTTTGTCCCAGATTCTTGATCTGCTATGACTTATTCTGAAAAAATTAAGCATATCACTCAAGTATCAGGCACAATCAGATTCATGGATGTTAAAAATGGCAGCTACAGTTAATGAAGGCAACCTTTTAGCATCTGGTCTAATTGACAAAGATAGTAAGTTATTTTATATTTAAATTATACAGATACAATTATGGGATTTTATTTTTGTAATCAAAGACCTATAACAAGAATTCAGAGGAATAAGAATTCCAGTACTTGAGCTATTGCATTCTCTCTGGAAACATTTCTTTGTTTTCAGACAGCTTTCACTGTTTTCTGATTTTCATCTTTCCCCTCTCAACTGCCATAGCAACTATTACAAATATTTATGTGCGACAAATACTGGCATGGAGAGGCATTCTTTCCTCCAGTACTTATGAAGCACTGTCACAAAAATAGGGGATGCTTTATCATGCATGTACTACCTGCTGTTTACACCTCTGCATAGGAAGGTGTTAAACAAGTTACCTCACAGGTTTGGATTGTGTTGGCAGCCTGCCAAGATCGATCTGCTTGAAAATAGTTTTCTTTCACCTGCCTCTTCAGCTGCTCAAAGTTAACCTTTTTCAAAGTAAAGGAGGAACCCTCACCCCTTTGTATGAGCAATTATTTACTATTGGGAACACGTGAGATTGTCGACACTTTGAGCATATGGTAGAGGTGTTCCTTTAATAAAGCATTGATCTGTTTCTTACCTACTAGATTTTTCAAAACCCATGCGCTAGTCATGATGTTGCAGGGAGGGAGAAAATGACACTGACAGATGGACAGAAATTGGTGGCAGTTTCTCCTCAGCCTTAGAGATCAGTCTTGTGCTCCTCTTGCAGCCCCATTTTCTCATGTTTCTCTCATGTTTTTTCTACATTGCAGACTCCTTGTCTTTCCTCAGTTAACTCATTCCTCTCCTTGGCATGATTCCACATTCACTGCTGGTAATGCCATTGGAACCACTCATTTTTTACCATGTTCTAGCAATTGGTTAAATCTGTGATGATGGTTAACACAATTCCTTTTGTTGCTCTGCCACTTAATTTCCCTTGGTTTTGGACAGGTAGAATTTCTCATTGTACTGCAACATTCCTTGCAATGTGGCTAGCCCAAGTCAAACATGAAGGAGAACAGCTAATTTTATGGACACAAAAAGACAGACTGTTAACTGCTGCAAATATCAAGCTATTCATTGACTTTATATGTTGGTCAACAAACCCATCATCTGAAATGCTGCAGAACTGGGTTCTTGAGCTTACTGATGAATTGAAACACATTCTTCTAAAAGATAAGGTTAATTTGTGCTACTCCAAGCCTGTGTTTAGGTCCAAAGTCAGGTTCAGACCAAAACCTGTGCATATCCATCTGAACCAGAATTAATAAGATCAAGCTAGGACTTACTACTGAAACAAGTCAATTACCAATGGTTATCCAGCTTGCAACTGGCTTGCATTGACACTACTGGGAGCACTGTTCAAAGATACCAGGAACACACAGATAAGTCTTAAAGATATGTAATCTCAAACAGTGACCTGGTATATAGAAAACCACAGTCCTTAACCCAAAGAATTTACAACTTAAATTAAGAGTCAGCAAGCAGTGAAAGGAAGGACACAAGCACTAAGAAGGATGCAGGCACTAAATTGATGAATGGTGCCAGTCCCATGCTGAGGACTCTAGTGACTGACTTGACAACCAGGTTTCTTAGCAAAGTCTCTCTGGGAGACTTTGAAAAGTCTCATTAGTCCGCTATAAGAACAAATTAATACATAGAGACAGATAAAGTAGACAGATCCCACCATATTATTAAAAGTGTCTGCTTTCTAAACTAGCAAGCATGTACTCATCCTCAGAACTATGGTGCATCTTAACACACACTGGTAGAGTAGTATCAAAGAAAAAAGCAGCAAGTACTAAACGCAAAGTTTACAAAATCAAGAAATCTGCCACACAAAAAATGTAAATGGAAACATCAAAGAAGGACTTGGAACTCTTTTTGTTGTCCCAGATGGCAAACTGTGATGCCAAATATTTAACTCACCACTGATTCTAATATATTAACATGAATGAACATAGAGCTAAATGTGAAGTACTAGTAAGCATTTTCATTGATTTCTATTGGCTTTATAAAAATTAATTTAATTTTGCAACACATCTTATTTTTCACTTGGGACAACAGGACACAGAGAAGTTATTTCTCCTTTACAAAATCACAAAGTGATAACATTGTTGCCCTGAGCCTAGGATTCGATCAAGAAAAATCCATTTAAATAGATCCAATGCTTTGACAGGAATGAAGATCAGGTCTTGATGGAATTTGAATCCCTGAATATGACTTCTGAGGGAAACTACACTGTAACCTGAGCTAAGGTAAAATCAGTAATTGTCAAAAGGAAGGTTGGGTGTACTCTGCAGATTTCCATCTACTACAAAACAAAATCTTAACATACTTCCTACAAATTTCCAAAGCATTTGACCACAGTTCAATACAATACAATTCAAAAGAAGCATCACTGTCACCGAAAAGTGAGCAACTGTGAAAGTTTTTTTAGAACTTGAACCAAAAAAACATATTCATATCATCCAATGTTGTCAATCACCGAGAACTAAACACTTTACTGTTTAGTATACTAAATACTTTAGTATTTTATAGGTATTATACAGCTTCCCTGATGTGAAATTTAAACTGGGCTCCTGACTACTCTCTGCAGACTCTGGTCAGTTGATGTATGTCAGTCATGTTCAAGAGAGGTTTTAGTTATAGCTAGATTCAAAGCTGTCTTGGTGTGTATGCCAGGTAGCTGTACTTCAGTACTGACAACCTCAAATGTTGAAAATTATGAAGCCACTTACAGCAAGACTGATGTTTCCTTTAACATTGTAACTTTTTTTTTTTTTTTGGGGGGGGGGGGGGGGGAGGAACAACAACAAAAGGAAAAACAACAAAAAACCCAAAAACATCCTTGGTTAGTTCTATAATTGTCTCGTTTATAATTTTGGATACCAGTCACCAAGTGTTTATGAGGCTCTCAAGTCATGTTTTTGAATTTTACTAGCTACAAACGTTATCATATATTTTAACATGAGAACTGGGATTTCAGGTAAGTCTAACAGCTGTGGATTATTCTTCAATGGTGTCACAGTCAGTGACAATGTTTTGAATACAGTTTGAGCATGATTTTTAATATAGTTGCTAAGTCCTCCTAGTGATTAAGGAAGTAATAGAGATGTTGGTTTATGTCATACTTAATATAAAACTCAAGCTAATGAATTTCAGGCCTCCATTCAGATGATTGTTAGCTCATTATGAGTAACACAAACTTTGAAGATGATTTCATATGCTAGGTCTTCTCTGAAAGTGCGCCTAGTTACTTAATTAAATCGTACCTTTAATTATTCTTAAAAAAGTTTTCAGACTGGGCAGGGGCAACAAGTCAGAAAAATTATTCTACAGTGTGTCATATTTGTCTAATTGCAAATTTTGAAGAATTTCAATATTTACAGTACCTGAGTTAAAAAGAAAATATATGTAGCTTCAGGTTCGGATCAATGAGCCAGTACTGAAAGCACTCCTAAAATTACAGGAAAACATGACTCTGATCCTGTCGAACTCAGACGACTGCCATATGTTACAGAAAAGATGCCAGAAAAGGTGTAGAGAGAAATCATTGCTAGATACTATTACAAAGGCATTCCATAAAACAGAAGTCTGCTGATATGTCTTATAACAAATTACTTGAACCTTAAAGGCTGTGTTAAAACTATGAGAATCAGGAGGACTTCCCAGATTTGGTCTATCTCAAATGCCTCTTGGGCACTGTCCTGCAGGTGTGCAGGTAAATAGGGAGTGCAACTGCAGTTTCACAGCCCCTTTGATCTAGGTCAGTGTGGGAATCAAAATGCAGTCCAAACTGCACTTCGCCCCATTTATGGTCTGCAATGGGACTAAATTTGGAGTCCTTAGCTCAGGAAAAAGTCTGCTACACCACTGCCCCACCCATACTCTGCTCACCCACCAACACTTTAAAAGAACCTCTATAAATTGTTAATGTCTTCTCTAAATGTAATGACTTTCATAATCCTGAGGCTCCAAAATTCTGATGATGGGAATAAAACCACCTTGCAGATCTAAAAGCCATACACTCACTCTATCACAACAGCACTTGGGCCTCAGAGATCTGCATCTATTTGTGATGAGAATAGACTGCTGCAAAAGTTGACCATCAATATGTCAATTCAGAAATCTTTATTCTCTATTTGAGTGTTATTCTAATAAAAGCACACAAAACCCCCACAGAAATATTATCTAGAGATATCTACATCAACCTGCATTCAAGTGGTATCTAAAAAAAAATTGAAAAAAAATAAAAAGATTTAAAGTAACAATGACAAAATAAAGGAAGGTGTGAAACACACTAAGGATGTGAAGAATATGACTGTGCCTATTAGAAACCTTTGAGCTCAGATTGTGACTGTAGCAACACAGTAAAATGCAACAAGGCACTCTTAGAGGAGGTGAAAGAAGAGAAACAAATCTGGCAAAGGATCTGGAGCAAAAGTCTGATGAGGAGTGACTGAGGGAGCTTGAGGGTGTTTAACCTGCAGAAAAAGAGCCAGAGGGAGACCTTATCACTCTTTACAACTACCTGAAAGGAGGTTGTGGGGAGGTTGGATCAGTATTTTTTCACAAGGAACAAGCAGTAGGACGAGAGGAAATGGACTCAAGTTGTGTCAGGGGAGGTTTAGATTGGATGTAAGGAAACATTACTTCACTGAAAGAGCTGTCAAGCTTTGGAACAGACTGCCCAGGAAAGTGGTTGGGCCAGTAGCTACTGAAAAATCAAGGTACTAGAAGCCTCACAACCTGGATGCTGTGATTGTTGCCTCCCACTGTAAATGATGTCAGGCTAGAAATGCCATCTCTTAGCTGGCTTGCCAAAGGGGTAAAACTTGGGTGATATTTTGAATGTCTTTTTCTTGCATCTGGCTAATATCTAAATTCACCTTGTCTGCAACTAGAAGGTCAAACAAGGAGCTCAGCTTTGAACTGCTGCCAATGGCTTTTTCAGATCAGCAGAGGTATGCATCCAGCACCTCTTTTCCAGAGATATCTCTTGGCTGCTAAACAAATTCTGGAAATCTGAATCCATTCATGAACTCAGATTTCTAATACGGCAATGCACCATGTATCAAAATGCCCCACTAGCTCTAGAAAGAAATGTACACTGTCATTGACCTGGCACACATCACTGTAGCTTGGGTTACATATGTCAAAGCTTCACTCTGCACTATCCAGTAACAAGGAGGGGTTGTCACTATCATGAGGTGTATCAAGATACTAAATTAAGGACATTAGAAAAAGAATGGATGAACTGAAGGAAATGCGCTAAAATAAGTGTGATCAGATCAGCCTGATGTCATCTAAACCAGTAACTATGTAAGTATTCCACTTGCAAATTTTAACTCAAGCTGACAAAAAAATACACTCCAACATGTTGAAGTATGAGACATTACTGCTGGATGGAAGTTCCTTTATCACACAGTTTATAAATAACTGATTAGTCAAAAAGTTTTTTTGAAGTCCATATGTGTTCTGATTCCTTTTTTCCAGAAAACAGGAATCACTGCAAAACACCTGTCTGAAAGTTATTTTTTTACCTACTTTTACTTTCACTTTTCTGTTTACAGACAACAGTGGCCAATTATATTCAATAAAAGATGAATAAATGAAGCTCATAAATAATAGATCCCTAAAGTTTACTGGTCCTATTCTTTTGATCCAAGAAGAAAAGCAGACCTTGGAACCATTAGATGTTTGAATATTAATGGAAAAGATCAGAGGTGTTTTAACCTTTTCAAGCCATGACTACAATTTGCCCAGTTAAAACGGAGCAAAATTATTCTCAAACAGAAATAAACTGAGGGGGGAAAGTCCTGCATAATATTCTATCTCAGCAGTACATTAATCTTACTACTTGACTGACAGGGTTCCTATATATCTTCATGTTCTCTTCTAATTTATCACAGGGTAGAGTAACATCCACTTCCAAAGCATGCATGGTAATCCTGCTGGAGACAACTCAGTCTCAATAAACACTGATTTTCACTTGTGTCTTGACACATACAGAACATATAGAGATATATAGAGAGAATTCTCATTGAAATGAGTGCACTAAAGGTTTATATCATGAAAAAGACCTTTTCATACAGAAAATGTGCAATATTTTTCCATTATCATTTGACAGCTGCCTGTGAATAGCATTTTACTTGCTATACCCTGAATAGGCAGTGAGTGTACTGATCGGTAGATTTCTTAAAGTGCTCTAACCTTCTTCAAAGCAACTAAATCCTAAAAAAACGGGTGAATATATATATATATATATATATCCTAAAATGTTTTTAATAGTTTAAAGTGTAATCACTTAGTGGGCAGCTGCTTGGTGGAGAAATAGTTGTGTTGCACAAGGACTAAAAGGGCTATATAATCCTTTTCATGCTTCCACCCTTTGTTAGGATCTTACTGAAATCTCACAAATTCAGACAGAAATCAATGAAATGTTACCCTGGAATATAAGATAGGCAGTACTTATGATACTGGCAGTGTTTTAGCCATATAATTCTGTGATATAGCACTCAATAACCCATGGTCAAAATTGCAACTCACCTTCTGCATCTTCTGGCCTGGTAAGATCGATGACACCAGGGCCAATTTTTCCATCTTCATTGGGTTTCCCTGTTAACTGTGGGCCTAAATTTTCAAACCTTGTTCTTTCCTGGAAGAGAACAAAAGGAGTCTTAACGTTCCATATAGGACAGTTCTCATTATATGCCTGTACATATGTGTATGCATTGATACATGCCTTATTTTTTAAATCTGAACAAATAATGAATGCATCTAATTAGAATTTTAGCTCAGGGACAATTTTTTTTTACAGATTCTGAATGTTTGCATTTATGAAAATCAGCTTTAAATGTGAAACATATACAGAAACTTTGAGATTATTTTGATCTGCAATGCCATAATGCATAAACGATTGTACATGCAAATACAAAACACTCTTGGCAGCACACAGTGCTGATTGATGCTGCTCACTTTGCCTTTCCACTTATTTTCTAACTTAAACTGAAAAAGACAATCAACATTTGGGAAACATGAAAATTCAGAAGTTGAAAGAAGAGTTTGTGTTAAAATGTACTGTTATTTTAATGAAAAAAAAGCACTTTTTCTACACTGTGAGATTTAAGCTTGCATTCATACCTCTGTGAAAACACAAGTCTGAATTTTATGTGGAGGTTTTCAAAGACATGTATTTGAAAGAAGAAATAATAGAGGACAGAACTGGTATTATTTTGCATAGAAATTTAAGTTGTACCTCAGTGAAAAGGGAATTCAAGACAAAAAAAAAAAAAAAAAAAAAAAGGAATGCCCACTCCCAGAAAAACAGGAAGCTTTTGAGAGCTGGAGAGATCCATAGGAAACCTGGAACTAGAAAGTGGAAATTGAAAGGTATTTTATTTGTTAACCCCATTCCTCAGCCTACTACTGGACAAGGGTACTATAAAAGAGAGTGTAATACTGTCTCTCAATAGTAGTCTCTGTAGTACTGTGTATCAGTAGCAGAGTGTTCAGTGGTTATCATTAATTTAGCATTCTCATTTGGAGGAACATAGCATGTTTTCCCTCTTGCCTTGTTTTTACGTCTTCAAACTAAACTTGGCATTATGTTGTATTTGTGAATGAATGAAACCTTGTTGTTCATTACTATGAAACAATATTAAATGTCATGTCAGCTTGAATTTAGAGACATGAAATACCAGCTTTCAGCTCTATGAACAGTTTCTCCATGTTGCACTTAATGCATTATGCAGAAGTAGAGTGCTGATTGCTGTTCAGTCTATTGTTCAATGACCTAGTTCTGTGCTGTGCATACTAGACATAAGAAGAAAACATTGTGAGTTTCTCTCCTAAAGGACGATTAGAAACTTGGAAACATTTTTAAGGACAAAACGTACTTGATGGCCTTGAATCCTCATTTGCTCCACCTCCAACTACTTCTCCTTTCCAATGTGATTATTTTTCTATTATCATTATGTTTCAGCAATGAAACTTCACCAGGACAAGTGAGGAATTGTTGTGATTCCTCATGCTTTTGATTCCTTCAGCCATGGATTTTGAAAATCATTGTCGTTTAATTTGCAGAGAAAAAGAAAGCACAATCTGACACAGAATTTGCCACAACATGCAGCTGAGGCATTTCACGTACTAACTGCATTTCTAAAAGTTCCTTAGAATCTTCCAGTTGTTGAATGAAATAACCCTGCAGTTTGTATTTCGTTAACTTCTTCATTTATTTCCATCTGTAAAATCCATGGTTGATGAAGGAGCTTACATATACAAAGGAAATCATGAGAAAAGAAAGAGTTACAAATTAAATGTGACTGCAGAAAGGCATTGCAATACTAAAGGCCCAATATTTTACTGAAAGATGTTGTGCAATGTAACAATACACTTGAATCATCATGATGGGATCTGTTTTACTGGTAGAGAGAATAAAAAATAAGTTTGTCAAGGATTCTGTGTTCCATTCCAAAGGGCTGATTTGCAGTTGAGATAAAAACAAAGATCAGTGCTAAGAAAACAGCTTTTGGCACATTTATTTTCTCTTCCAAAATATTTGCACTAAAAGCTTTTTCTTAAGGATGTTAATACAGTACCTGAAGTATTCTTGGAAGAACAGCCTTTAAGTGTGTCTCAGAAGGAGAAATACCTTTCTGCTATAAAAATCAACAGACTCTGCTACATATCAATATGCACATTTGGAATATCTTTCTAGTCATTCATTCTCTTTGATTTTACCAGAAAATATTCAGTTACACACACAGACAAAAAAAAAAA
>VXBX01007604.1:66730-117163 GCA_013400415.1 Scytalopus superciliaris
AAAAGTAAAAATCACCAGAGAAGTAATTCTCAGTGCAAATAGCCTACTTGTAAACACGCTCTTTAGCTAATTACTTTGGAAGCCTGTTTTTAAGGATCAGAATGCCTAGAGCTTCTGCTTAGTTCATGTGAGCAGTAGCCATCTTGATTTCAAAACAAAAAAAGGATTTAAATGAATTCTCTGATTATCACAAGCATTCAGCACATACTAAGATCTTTATAGACTTCAGTGCATGGAAGCTTGCTTTTAATAGTAAGTGTGTCTATCCAAAAATGTTTTTTAAAATCAAAAAAACAAAGAAGAGATAGAAAATCTTTCCACCTAAGAAGGATATTATGTTCTCCTACACATGAAATATTGCCATCCCCATAACTATTGCCATGCTTGCATGCACTCCTAAGCTACGGATCTGCCCTGGTTAGATTACTTTCAACAGGATTACTGCATTTACTGAGCCCCCTTAACCAAATGCTTTATGTCTTTGTTCATATGGTTTTAATATGATTTTAACCAATTGCAAGGTTATTTATAAGTTTGCAACTCCCCAGTAGTTAGAGTTATGAAGCGTTCAGACTTAAGCATATCCAGTTGTGTGGTAACCCAACTACTGCTTTCATGTGGTTTCCAACTTTTTATTCATGCACAAAGGCATGATGCATGGCAGTATCTGAGACCTTTCTGACTAACTCTTTGTTTCAGCAGCAAAATCATACAGCAGCCTGCAGTAAAATTACACATCAACTAAAAGGCAAAGATTAAAAACAAAAACAAAAAATCACACAAACTGTGAAATTCTATTTCATACTGATGAGAAGTCATTAGTCATTGAAAAACGAAGGGACAACCAATTAAATTAACAGCTGGTTAATGAAAAGCAAACAAAAGGAGTTACTACTTTACACTCTGTATAATACGGCTGTAGAATTTGCCAAAGGTCAGGAGTCCAAAGCTTGGTCTGTCACTTGTTTTTAAAGGAGCTGGATAATTTTATGACTGTTAATAACATTTGTAGTAACACATGCTAAGATAATCAAATCTCGTGTTCCAGAGTGTAAGCTGTTCAACTGTTGAGTCGAAGAGAAATTCCCTCATTCTCTCTGCTGCTCCCTTTCCTCCTGACCAACATCCACAGATGATTAACTGGGAGCCTTCTAGAGAGAGAAGTTAATTTTCTTTATAACATCACTAGATTTAAGGGAGAACTGGTAAATTGTATAGATCAAATCTATTTACCTTGTAATTAGAAGGAATCTGAATGCAACCATTAGGAAAACCCACTACATTTTCTTTTATTTAAACACATACATGTGCATTTTTGAGAGACAGACAAAAACAAACACAAATTACAATTGATAGGCACTGCTACTAAGAAATAGCAGGACTGTGGTTTGCTTTTTTCGGTGCTGTAAAGTGACTAATGGGAGCAATTCAACAACTACTCTTGGACCTTAAGACTGCTCACTCAAATTTCTAACATTTACAGGAATAAATGCATAAGGATACAGCAAAACAATGAGTGTTTTTTTCCTAGTACATTAAATACTACAAAGGAATAATAATACAGATACATATTTCAGTTTAATTTAGCAAGTGGTTGAACCTTGTCAATTATGGCCTCATTTTCACCAAGTATTTAAAAATGGAGCCATTTAAATGCCATAAAATTGGGGGGAAAAAATTGCTTTTCCCAAATTTAGACAATGTCTTGATTGCGTACATTTATCTGCATGTTCTACACTTTTATGCCTATGACTAAATTTTATTAAAAGTATTGTCATGCATTACAATCAGAACTGAATTCAGAAGATCAGAGATCTGGTTACTTGCCTCAAAACTGTAAATCTTCTTCTCTCTCAATCACCTAGTAATATATTACAGGCTGTAAATCCAGTTTTAGCAAGAAGCCACAGTAGTGTAACAACCAGCAAAACTATTCTAGGTTCAACACAACATTTTTTTTTTATTTTTCAAATGGAAAAGAGGACAGAAAAGAAGTCAACAACTTCAATTTCATTGTGGTGTTCTGCAAACCTCAACAGCCCAAAGCAAATTCAGCTGCTCTGCACAGACTTAGGAAAAGAAAGGTCTTTAAAAAAAAAAAAAATTCCAAAAAACGCACACAGACATACACACATGTCACTGGTCAAGTATCTTGGGAAGCAACCTGATGTTCTTTTGTGAATAATATGGAAATTTGAGCACACATATAAGTTTAAATTTAAGCCTATAAAAGCTAAGAGAAGGACAGATGATACCCTTATGAATTACATCACTTCAACTGTTCCTTATGACAGGCACATGTCAGAGTTTTGGACACTATCAAACAATACTGGAAAAACTTTGCTAAAAATGGAATACATTATGCAATAATCAATTATAAAATAATTATAAAATAAGAGTACTTTTTGTACTTAACATGTGGGTAGTAATTAAAAACGTTCAAAATCAAGGATTTCAAATACTCTATTTGGAGTTTTTTTATCATTAAAGAACTAAATTTCAGGGAAAATATGAATCTGAGTTTTGTGCATTTTATTACATCAATCTTTGAACATAAATAGTATTGTATATTGTAAGTGTAAATTCAAGTATCTCCATTGGGTAAGTCTTCCCAGGCTCTGGAAATACAGATATCTAACCCAGATATTGTGAACAAGTCACTGGGGGCACCTACACCTTTTGTTTACCTCTATAAGCAACACAAGCCTCTAGATATGTCTGTTCCATCCAGTGTTCAGGAAGACACCTGAAGTACTTTAAATTGGTGATGCAAAAGACACTTGGGCTTAAATGCTCATATTCATGTTTAGAATTAGAAATGCAATCAAGGCAGTTAACAAAATCCCACCAAATGCTACTGTTTTCAAGTATATGTCTTGCCTTGTGCTGGATGTAAATATATAATTGCATACCATGCATATAAAGATTAAGTAGGCTTTTTCTGTATTTATCAAGCTCATTTTTTTTAGCATTTTAAGTATACTTTTTCAAGGTTGCATTTTGTGATTGCTGCTTATACATTGCTCTGTTTATACTCAGGCCTCTTTTGTTATGTTCAGAGAGAAAAGGAACATATCACTAAGGCATAAAGATGGGTGACAATGGAACAATGATAATAACATCATTATGCAGTGTTTTGCCTCTTGTACCTCCATCACTGCCATGTTTTTCTCTGATTATTTCAGACTCAGGAAAAAGTGCTGCTTGCTGTTTATGTCAGGAAGGCAAGATTACTGTTTGCATGATTACAATATCAAGTATGATGTATGTAATGCCTGTGATAATATAAATGTACCCCTCAACTATTTCCTGACTTTAATCTTCCTGCAATAGGGGGGAAAAAAAAAAAACACCAAAAAACAAACCAAACCAAAAAACCCCACAAAACCAAAACCAAAGAAAACAAAAGAGTGAGTTGCCAATTCTTCCAGCCTTGTATGTGTGTTAACCTTGTAAGGTGCCAAACACTTACTCCAGTCCAGCAGAGGCCTCAGGGACACCGATAGTCAGTACTTAACTACAGGGGAATATATTAAGTGTGTAGTTCTTACATGGTTACATGGAATCTGAGAATAAAAATTAAACTAGTTCTTTCCAGGCTGAAAAAGATGCCTTCTCCTTTTTATTGATTATTTCTTTTCCCTTTGAGATGGGCAGGTGGAACACATTCTGGCAAGAAGAAGAATTATTCTTGTTTAGGAATAAAACAATACAAAACCAAGAAGACAGTCCTGTAGGATCTATGCAAGTGGACAAGACTTTTCACTAACAATGTCCTGGCTGAAGGCAAAGGGATAGCTCTACATGAGTGAAACTGCTAGATTTACTTATTTTTCTAATATAATCAGACTTAAGTTGCTCTTAATTTGTGTTTTTAAAATTTATGTTCAAGGAAAAAGCAGCCCAAACAGGATTTGTGAAGACTATAAATTCATAGAATCATAGAATGGTTCAGGTTAGAAGGGTTCTTAAAGATCATCTAATTCCAATACCGCTGCCATAGGCAGGGGCACCTTACACTAGACTAGGTTGCTCATTCACCAAATGAAACAAAAAAAGAACAACTGATAAAGGTTCCACTTGAGACATCTGACATGCAAATACAGGCAAATATATACTTCCTAGAAACTGGGAGAGATAGAAAATCTCTCAGGAGTAGCTCTTCCATGCAGGAAGTATGAATCAAAATAATGCAAGATTGTGAGTACTTTAAATGGATAACTGAAGGCTATGTTGTTTTTTTTTCCATGCAGAATCCAGGAACCCTTGCACCTGAAACCATCTTAAATGCAAAATTACTACCTATGGGTGGGGAATAATCATGTGGTTTTACTGCTGCAACGTACAAAGAGAAAACTGATAGTCATCTATAACTAATGCTACTGGCAAAAATCCATTCTCCAGCTTTTAATTTAAAGTAGAGTGATTCTATAAACCTTGTTTTGTTCCCATAGAAGATATTTAAGTACTCTTCAGTTCAAGACAACAATGACAATTTAGAAAACACTTTTATACCTTTACAACCAGCCTTGAATGGGCATTTCAGAAGTAGTGATTTCACCCACAGATTAGCCACTTACGTCCCACTTAAGACTATTTTTGACCTCATCTTCAGGATAAGCAAAAAGTGGGTCCTACTACATCTCTCTGCATTCAAAATGCACTTTTCCTCTCTTTTTCCCTATTCTCATTCACCCACTCTGGTTGAAATATATGGAAAAGTGCATGAGATTCATTGAAGGAATATTCCAGCATCTCATTGCAGTGGCAGATTTTTGCTGCTCTGTGGACAAATCTGTGAGTAAGAGGGAATTTCCTGACTCATACTTCCCTTACACCTTTGTATACTTGTACACTTTATAACTGTGATCGTATTTTCTAGCTATGTCTCACAGGAAAGAGAACAATAATGTTCTAGGGAAGCAATTGGTATTTTGGAGTTTTTCACTATGATATATGTAGGTAATTTTAATACCTGCCACTGCGCATTAGTAGTACCCCAATAATTTTTAAAAGGAGGTTGGTAACAGTATCTTCAGGCACAGAGAGGGGAAATTATTATCTTCTGGTTACTCAGATAGTCAATGATTAAGCTGAGAACTGAACCTAGGACTTCTGAACATTAGGCCAGTCCACTGCTGTTATGCCACACTACTTCTGCCATAAATCTGTTTGATGGATTTTTCAGTCATGGAACATTAAAAGCTCTGCTCTTGTCTAGTGAATATATTTAAAGAAAACAGTGCAAACAAAAGCAAATGTAACACTTAAATTATCTGAGACACCCTGCTTTAATGTCACATTTGGATAACGATTTCCTACTGGTGACCTACGTACACTTATACATACTGAAAAATATTTTAGCCAGTACCACTAGCTGGCATTCTGGTATCTATTTATGCCTGAGAAGGGAACATAATCAGTTTTAGTTGGTTAGGAACAATCTGAGCCAACTTTTATATTATGACCAAAAGCTTGGCAGTGCAGTAGCAGTGGTAAATAGCAGAAAATTGCTTACAGTGTTACTTGCCAGATTACTTGAACTATTTACACTGGGTTTTCAGGAGAGTTTGAAGTATTAAAAATTGAAGATTTGGAAGAGCCTTAGACTGTGGATTTTTGTTCCTATTAACAACAAGATGCACAGAGGAGGGTTATGATATGGTAAGACTGACTAAATGAAGAATTTTTTAAGATAAACCACCTGAAACATTTAGGAGCAATTCAGTTTGAATGTTTTTGTGTTTTGTTTTGTTTTTTTTAATTGAAGATAGGGAGTATCAATTGATTTAGATTAAATGATCAGCCTTTCACATCTACTTGTTTATGATTCATGTTGACATAGTACTAAATACGGCTATATAGTTTGTATTCCAGATAAATTGATCTGACTACAAGCCTCACTCTTTAGTATGATTCTTACTCCAAGATAAATCAATATTTAATATCTCCTGCAACAGCCCCTGTAGATAATTTTAAACCTTTTCTCCATCCCATTAAGTTACCTTTAAAAATTCTTTATACAAGGCTTCACAGATGACTTCTGAAAAACTAGTTTATGAAAAGCAGTCTGAAATTCAATAATTCAGGTGGAAAGGGTTTTTTAACCTTGTTGCATTGTGCTGATCTCTAAATCCATCTCTGTTTAGCTAATTCTCGTGCTCGGCTAATTTGAAGAATAAATAAATACTTCCTGAAAATCTGTAACACGGATTTTAAACATGTGTTTTAACTGCTGTCTGTGTAGTACAAGATATCTCCAGGGTGCGGGCTTCTGCAAAACCAGGTTGAACAAAGGTCTCCCTGACTCCCTGAAAGGATGGGCACTCTTCATCATCAGGTACCAACCCCCACCCAGCTCCAACCCCACTGCCATATCAGCTAAGAAAAGCAGTGATAAGCAGCGGTATTTCAGACTCAGGCATCAGGCACATCCCAGCCTCCATTTTGAATATTAAAAACTATGTCTGCTCCCTCTCCCCTTCCCACCCTCCAATCTGGTGCAGCAGCTGAGAAGGAAAAACATCTCTTCCTGCTCCCTCAAACCTCTCCTATGGCTAAGGGCCCCAGTGGGATAGGAGCCTTTGATATCAGAAGAATGCAAACAGCAAGGCTCAGGTTTGCTGCTTCTTAGGGTTTAGAAACAGAGACATAAGAGGAATTTCAAATGATTATATATTGGGAGAACTGAAAGGGATGATGCCAAAAGGAAGGAAAGAGCTATATACTCTGGAGCTATCTGGTTGTAAATCCACCATTTAAACTATAGGATCTTCACATTCCTATCTCTGTGCTGTTAAGATGTTCTCCCTTACTCTCATTTCCTACTCTGTGTTACATTTAAAGTGCATTTTCACAGACACTGTATGCAGCAGTGAAGTTTTGTCCCAACCCTCACCCTCCAACCTACTGATCCCTGACACAAAGTTCTCAGTACTTTAACTCTTCTGATTCAGCTATTTGTGGGGTCATGCTGAAAACTCAAACAGTGAAATGTTTTATAGCAGAATTGCTCAAAAAGTTACATCCTTGAGAAGGTATTGAGCTGCAGCCAAAGGTGCTGAGAACCTGTTCATGCTGGAGAGGCAGCGTGCTGAACCGATATAGCTCTTGCCTTTCAAATCTATTAAATATCTTCATCTCGGGAACTATAACTGCTTTGGTTTGTATCAAAGCACAGCCTAAAATGGTCTGATCCTAAGTGAGTTCTGTCATCAGTTACAATATAGAATTATTAAATAAATTTAAAAAAAAGTGACTAACTCACAATGCAATTCTCAATTTTATCTCTATTCCTTTGCTACTCCAAGCAATCAAAAATGTGATAAATTGTGTATTTTGCTTATGGGAAATGGTCAGTATTTAGCTTAACTGTGAACTCACATGCAAGGCAGATTTAGAACAAGAATGCAGTTGTATAGAGAACATAACATAGAGAAAATAACAAAAATAGGTGAAATAATACTATCTCTTCACAGTGTAAGAAGTTAGTGGAAATTCTGATGTGGAAATTGTGGGCTATTCTATTAGTTAATTAAGATGTGACACACATCTTAATGTGGACCCACAGCAATAGGAATGTTTTCATAAGACACTGCAAGAACCCCAACAAAAGCAGGGTGAGGTTAAGCAGCAGGGAAGAGCAGCAGCAAGGAAGAAAGGAAAGCAGACTTGTACTATCAGATCACTGCAAACACTGCAAGAAAATTTCCCCATCTCTCTAGTGAAAAGAGAATGATAAAGACTTCCACTACCCAAACCGTAGTCTGCACCACATTAGGAGCATTCCTAATACTGCAACAGTTGAAACTCAGAACAGTTGAAGGATGGTGAAATAGTGCAGGCCCTGATTCAGAGTGCCATATCTGCTGAAATGCATCCTTAACATAACAAAAGCTTTACATTAGGAGAACTTAAATGGGGTCACAAAGAGGAAATTGGGTGCTTTCCCCCGCTTTTAACTGGATTCTTTATGTTCTCACAACACATATGGTAGCTACAGTAACATGGCATGGATGGAAATATCAGGAAATCACCAAGCAAGTAGTACACTTCATCACCTTCCCTTGTAGGGTAACTCACATATGCAATATGAATTTCCCATACTGCAATTCATTATTTTTGCCTGTCTGTGCTAGTGAGTACATACTGATAAACTGTGGATGACTTTTGGACTGAATGGAATAGAAACCCTGCATAGCAGAGCATGCCAGTTAGTGCAGAGGACTGATAGGTATCCTGGTCTATACAGTGTCAGTCTATAACTATGAATATTCTAATTCAACCTGGTCCTTGCAATGAAAGAGGAAAAATAAATCTTGCATGAAAGAGGTTGGGAGCAAACTTACAGGAAAATGTCTTCCTTGTATTTCTAAGTTTTGGGTTATTTCTGAATGAAAACTAAGAGTTGATATACATTTCATCAATGAGACATTTGCGATGATATAGTGTGATTTGTAGTGTGACACTGAAGAATAAAACACAGGAGTTATGCAAAGGTCATGCAGGTAATCCCTTGTTAAAAGGTAATCCCTTGGGAGGAAGAGTGCAGCCATACAACCTAATCTTACTCATGAGTATTAAAGAGCTTGAGCAACATCAGGCAAGGAACAGAATTCTGTCAGGGAGCTGGCAGCTGAATACATTTTGGCAAACTGCAGAACCTTTGACAGACCAAGAATTTTTACAGTACATGATGTGTCAGTGACTCACTTTGTGTACAGCTCTAATGCACATGCTCCCAGTGATGGCTTCTAAATAGAATGTAATACAAACGTACTGGCATCCAAAATACAGCAAAGAGTGTTCTTGTGCTTTAGAAATGGAAGGTAACAAGTATGTAAAAGTGGGCTGCACTAGGCAAGAACATCTATATAAAAAGACAGTTCATCTGAATAGGAGGCATATAATGAAATTGTTACTTCATAACTGCACCAGCTACTGATCAACATGAGTCTGACATTAAACCACAAGTGTCCACTTCTCTTACTGGATCTTTAATAAATTGCTTTGGAACGGGTGGAGGTAGAGAGGAGATCTTTCCAAAACCTTGTCTTAATGTGCTCCCTCAGTTAATGAATGTCAGCAAGTGGAATAGAACAGAAATTTGATATGTTTTCCCAGTCTTTCTTATAGAAGCATTTGCAACATGTTAGAGGCCACAGGCATAAAAGTGAAATACTGGGAAATTAATGTTGTCTGTAGATTTTCAGGATGTACGCTGGGCAATTTCAGCTTGTGGTTTAGTCATACTTTAGGTTTTAAGTAGTGTTATAACAGCTTACTATGACTTGAACAAGATTTTAGTATGAGTAATCTGATCTTGAATATAATTTATTACCCTGTTACACATTTCCAATTGTTTATGAAGTTAGCATTATGTGACTAAAGATAGACAAGCTATGTGAAGTGAACAATTTATCCAAAAAATAGAGTATTTCTTATCTTTTCAAACTACCCCCAGAGGATCAGCAATTTCTACACATGTATGACTATCAGTGTTTTAACAATATAAAAAACTATGCATGAACTATACTCAATAGTTTGCCGCCTGTGATTTATGCTCTAGTTGGTCACTAAGACCAGCAAATGATACTGTTTTCAATGCCTTACTTCATGATAAGTATTGCAATATTGCCTTAAACTACCTGTGAATAAAAAAGGCACAACTGGAAATTCTCTCAGCTCTAAGATCTCCCAGGTAAGGACAAGCCTTTAATTCAATCTGTCAGCTCCTGCATACAAAGCTTCAACACCACAGAGAAACCAATGAATCTGCCTCTGGCATACCATGGGTAGGAAAAAGATGGCAGTGGTAAGGGATAGTGCAGCAAGGAGTTCAGATTAAATTGCTGCAGAGTTCAGGGAGCTGATGTAAAGATCTATATTCAGCATTGACATTTTATCAGGGGCTGGAAGATCTCCCTGATACTGCATTCCTCATTTGGTCAGTGGGTGCTGCATCAAAGCCTCCATTTCTTATTAAGAGGGCCTGAGCAATTTGGGCATAAATTGCAAATGCCTAATTGTGCACAAATGTCCACGTTTGTATGTAAATACACCCATACAAATAAAAACTCGTTTGCATGAATATTTGTGAAAAGAAAACAAAGGAAGGAATAAGCATGGTAAAACTCCATTAATCAGATTTCAAACAAACATTTGCAAATACTGTTTTGCATTATTGCCTCAAGTCTTGTCACAAGATAAAAAAAGACAATTTTACCTGCTTATTCTTTTGTTTGAAGCAAGACAGTTAAGGCAGCACAAAGTAGTGTATATAATCCCACAAACAGGCAGCTAAGTAAATATTCTTCAAGAACAAGGAGTGTATTTGAGTTTATCATACCTATTGATGCAGCCTAATGACACTGGAGAAACAGGAGACATTTTTAATTTTAAAAAGTAATGAAGTATCAGAGAAAGCAATCCCAATTTATCCTTGCTGTACTTTACTGCAGTACGGAGTTATATTGGCAGTGCATTTGGTGTTGCAAATTTGCTTAGAGGAATACACAGATCTTGGGGAAAAAATGGCAGTAACTTTTGCGGATGTCTCTGCTTGTATCTAAGTGTGAAATAATATGCAAATGTATTCTGTAGTTCAGGACAATTGAGGGAGTGATATGATAGGATTGTGCAGCTGCCATTCTGACCTACAATTTAAATCAATGAATATATTCCTGTCCCAGGAAATTTACGTTTGAACAATAATTTTCATCCTAGCTTTATTGTTTTGTGGAGAAGCATAATAAAAACATCGAATAAATTTCAGTATAGATCTGTAAATCCTCCTGAGTAGCTTGGGAAATGTATTGTATATAAGAAGATAAGATGCTGTTACAGTCATCAGAAAGACAGTATCCTTTATGGCAGAACATCATCTTTTGGAAAAAAAATATCCTTGTTGGTTTGTGCAAATTTTTCAACATTCATGTTTGAGACACATTTTAATCTAATTCTGCTCCTTTGGGATTTTCTGTTGCTCCAAGATTTAAGGAAGTAGACCAAAATGGGGCAAAGTTTTTATCCTTCTCACAGGAAATACCTCATGTGAGTGAAAAAGCAGTGTATTTGGTATATTTTTCCTGAGCTGAAAAGGGAATGGAAGAAAGGGGACAAATCCCCATTATTACTATCATCACCATTATCAGTAGAATCATTATTAATTTGGTCTAAAACCTGCAGCTAGGCAACCCACTCAAGTAGCCGTGACAACAGAAATAAAACCGTAACTGTGTTCAGCAAGCATACTGCTAAGCACAGGTAGTGGCAAACCCTCTAGTAGCCAATATTCAAATGCAAAAATGCCTCTTGATTTCAAAAGTTTGTGCTGATTTCTTTCCTAAAAATAGTGGGGTTTTACCAATGCTCTTGGGTAGGACTGAAGGCATGAAAAACTTTAAAACTTCACTTAATATGGGATGTTTCTTCACTATGCAACGTGTGTTTGTGTGTATAAACACACATATGCCTCTATACATATGGGTATATAGTCATTCAAATAATAATGTTTCCTATAGGTTCTTTATGTCTAGGTACATTTTCAATTTCTTACATATGTACATCATTATTGGGCTGGTCAAACTTTTTTTTTTTTTTTAATTTATGGTCTCATAAAGTTTCCATGATTTATACTTTGCAAAGATTGCATATTTTTCACTCAACTGATTTTGATAATTTAATCAATAGAAAATATAATTTAGATTTTATTTTAATCAACCTCTACATAATTTGAGGGACTAAGCATTTAACTGCACATCTAATGCATTTGAACTGAAATGCACAGACTACAAATCTTTATAAAGGCAGTTTTGGAAAGTCAGGTAATTGGGCAAAACACTTAAAAACAAAGGTCTGCACAGCAAATTCTTCTATAGGTGTAAACTGGATGCATAGCAAGCTGGCACCAAAGCTAACTTATCTGTAAATTTAGATGACCTACATATGCCAGAGATTTTGCACTGTTTCTTTTTGTCTTTTCACTGTCAGTTCTACATTTTCAGTGAACATGTATTTTTAATGTGCAAATTTCAAATACATTATTTGTATGTCTTTCTACATACAGCATACAAAGTAAATCTGAAAAAAAAAAAAAGTAGGTATATTGATAGGCATGAATGTGAATATTTAGGTGTAAATAGTATTTGAGCCACAGCATGTGATCAGTTAAAGGCTACAATCATATGTTACGTACAGACAGAAAGTTAACAATTCATGAGCAGCTTTAATACTTCTATCTCCTGAGTTGGAGGAACAGATCTGACAAGATTTCATACCCACAGCCTTCTACACCTGGTTCCCATTATAAAACCTGGCCTTGATATTGGGGCTGTGTGCTTCTGCAGAGGCTAATGTTAGTACTGGTATTTTCCTCCCATAACTCTTATAACCTGAGTATCAGTGTTATGGCTCTATGTGACCCCTCTATACATGTGCAGCTACAACTTCCATCATCTTTCTCACTAAACACATAGAGATCAGATAAAATATTTCTCCAAGTATGGGTACAATTTTTAAACCTGTATTTATTTCCTGAGATACCTATAAAAGTGTTACAGGCTTCAGGGTTAAATAAAAAATCAGATTAGTTGTTTTCCTTCTTTGTTTATAATTGAAACACTTCTCTTTAAAAGATACGGTTAGAGACACAGGGATTATTTTCTTGTTTTTTCAAGATGCTCTGCTTTGGATTTAATTTTGAATTATATTTAAAGTTTTAATTGTAAAGCATAAATTCATTGCAATACTTATCTGAGTCTCAGAGACATTAAAATCATTATGCTATTCAAAGATGCATCTAATTCCTAATCAGACCTCACAATACAGAAACAAAACATAAAAAAAGACAGTGCTCACTGTGGCCCACTGTTATCCTCAGAATACACTGATTTAGAAAACCAGTGCAAGTGCATATGACAAAGAAATTCATACAAAAGCCAAAATCATCAACACCTTGAACTTCTTGAAAAAGTAGCAAGGAATTCCCCTGAAGGGATATGCTGCCTCAGAAGTCCAGTCATAACACACACAGTACACCCTGCAAAAATGTTGCTTGGAATCATTACTATTTTTCCCCCCATTCATTGTTATAAATGTACATGGATGTCCTGCTTTACCTTATCGTGGAATGAAATTTTAAATATAGGAAGCAACAACATAAATTTCTCCACCTACAAAACTAAGTGTTTGAAGTCCAGCATGTTTTCCAGTTCTAATAGAAGGGGGCAGTATTACATCAGCTGAAATTCTGAATTGTCCAAATTATCATAAAAAGTGCTAGAGAAGGATACAAAACTGCTGAATTCCACTGAAAATAGACTGTTACTGTGTACGCAGCCACAAATCCGCTTGTCTGCCTTGGGGTAAAATTTTCAGAGTTAGTTCAGTGGGACTTGGGCTCCTGCATTGCAGCCACTTCAAAAAATTTTAACTTGAGTCACTATTTTCCTTTCAAAATTATTAAGGAAATAGTACATTTGATATAAAATGAAGACACATGTTTCATGTAGCTAGGATAAACCCAAAGCCTAAAAATTGCAAAATTACTGAAGTTGCAAAAATTTTGGAACAAAATATTTTTTCTTTCTCTTTTTTTTTTTTTTCTGAGTATTTTTCAGCATAAAATACTGTAAAACATGGCTTTAGAAGCTAACCTTGAATACCCAATATTTAAAAAAAATCATAACTTACATATATTATGTACAGCCACAAGTAGATTACTAAATTGAGTAGTAGAGTATAAAGTATAAAGGGCATTTGTTTTCTAAGAATTATGAGGACTTGCTGGGATTTGTATCTGAAATTTCCCCCTATTTTAGGTCGTTTAACTTAGAGCAGTCATTTATCTGTTATAAAATGATGGATCTACAAAGAGGTTGTCTCTATGCAACGTGTCCTGCGTCTCAGAAACTCCCCAGGGAAAGGTTTGTCGACTGAGCAGGATGACGTACTCAGGAAAAACAGTTTCCCAATTGCAGTATCTCTTTGTAGAAATCAGAGTCTTCATTAGACAGATGGAATACACTCCCACTGAGTTGAATAAATTGCCTATACTCTTGCAAGAAAGTGAGACCACACTAACGGTTCCTTAAGCAAATCAATGTCTTTCTTTTTTTCCTTTCTATACAGTTCCAGATTTTCTATTATAGATTTTAAATTCTTAAATTACATTATACTTAAAAGCAAGCTATGAGGGGGCAGGACCTTTCTTGAGTTTCAGTGAGAATAGAACTTTCTACAATGGCTATGGAGAAAACACCATAAAAAAGTAGTAACTTTGCAAATCTAGTCATTTGCTGTTGTTATTGCTATCCATTTTTTCCTAATATTATTGGGCATTTGCCCTTTAATTACAAGTAGAACTAAGATTTAACCAACAGAAATAAGGATCCAATTGAAAGTCCTTACAGTTTCTGTTATGTCTCACAGCAGACTGAAATGTAAACACTGACCTCTTATTTAGGTACAAATACTCTTCTGCAAGAAACTAAAGGGGAGGCAGGAGGTGGCGGGAGGGGGGGTGTGGGAGTGAGAGAAAAGAAAATATAAAAGACAACAGCAAATAACAGATCACTACCTGAAAATCTAAACCACATCACCATAAAGATTTTTTAAAAATCCTCAAAGCCCTTATGACAAATTAATTCCTGTTCTAAATTTGAAGGTGGTCAGAACTACTTTCAGTGAAAGAAGATATAATTGAATACAGAATGCACTGGAAAAACATTTTCTTAACATGTTTGGATTTTTTTAACTGAGTTGAGAAATTAGTAATAACAAGGACACTTATAACAGAGTGATTCTCTTTCTGATTGTCTGAGAAATACCATGCACATGCAGAAGAAAGTGTGACTCCTGCCACTGCAGTTGTTCTGTCTCTAACTCTGAATGTATAGGGAGAAAAAAGATGGTAAAAAACTGATGGCAGCATAATCCAGTACTGCTTGCCTTCAGAAAAAAGGCAATACAATGCTGGAGCCATTGCACCGCTATGAGCAGCCAAAAGGAGATTATGCATGACTAGTGACTTTTCCTACAAAGACTTCCTGAAGTGTTTTTATCAGGCTAAGTTTGTACATATGTGCAGTAGCTTCATATACATGATGAAGTGTAACAGCTCCAGAGGAGTTGTTACACTCTATTGTCTCAATAATCCACATATTTAACAGTCCCTAAATACAGCAGACCGTAACAACTCCAAAGGGGTCGTTCTGGCTTATCAAGTCAAATCCAAGTGACTAAATATGGATTTGATCAATAGACTATAACATCTCCAGGGGTAAATACTACACGTTTTTAAGAACATACACATTTTGCATGCAAACTGTGGTCTACATTAGGATAAATTATGTGGATTCAACTTGTAAAACTTTGATTTAGAAATAAGGAAGGAATAAAAGGCTCATTAGAAGAGGTGATAAAGTATCATAATTCCCAGGAAGTAGGCAATGACTCATGTCATTTATTTTGGGGTCTAGTTCTGCTTTCCTACTGCAAAAACACAGTTGTCTGAAAATCTACAAAAGAGCAAGAATGGAATATAAACATAAAAGTGTTATATTAAATTTTGCTTCCTCTCAGATCTTGATCAGTATGCTTCATGGTAAGTAAATGGAGAGGTGGGATTACATCCTTGGGTCTAGCAAATATGTTGTGATGATTAATTTTGTATATACTCTATCTTGACTTCATATATTTTTCTCCCATTGCATTTCTACTTATATTTTTATACAAATATTTTCTGAAGTATCTTTGTCAGTGTTTTATATACAAAAAGGATAGGACCTGTTTTGTTTGTTTGGGTTTTTTTTAATAATGTCAGTTATATTATAAATTACATTGCATTTTCAGTTTCATTAAGTCAAAACAAATCTTCTAGGCCATCATGGTAGTTTAAAATACTAAAATAAAAACAAGTAGCCCTAGCAATGCAAATTTTGTTTAAGTACTCTCTTTTGTTGAAGGTAAACATGGCTTGACAGGGGAAAAGTCATAACCTCTAAACAGAGGTGATTTTAGTATGATTTTACTTTTGCTTCTATCACATGCCAAAAGCTCTGTAGTCTATTTTCTTCATTTTTCTAATTCTGTCCCCTTCTCCAGTGTTTCTGTTTACTCTGTGAAACAACTTACACCATTACCCTCTCCTTTCTTCAGTCAGACCACACCTGAGGGCTCTATTCCACCTGAGGTGCAGTAGAAAAAGTACTCTGTTATAGGTTTTTTTGTTTGGTTGGTTTTTTTTTTCCTCATGTGCACTGTACTGGTTTAAGCTCAGATAAGAGTTAAATTTAGTTCATGTGGTGCTGAGTTTTGGATTTGTGACCAGAACAGCTGACAACCCAGACATGTTTTAGCTATTGCTTTTCTGTGCTTCTACAGCAAGAACTTTTATGGGTTTGGTGCTACTCTGCCAGAGTAGGGGATGCACAAAGCATTGAGAGGCTACACTGGCAGACCAGCTGACCCCAATGGACCAAAGGGATACTCCACACCATACGACATCATTCTCAGCAATAAAATCTGGGGCAAGGAGGATGAAGGAGAAACATTTAGAATTTTGCCATTTGACTTTCCATGTAACTCACATGTGCTGAAGGCCTGCTTTCCTGGAAATGGCTAGACATCTGCCTGGCAATGCAAAGTAATCAATTCTTTGTTTTACTGTGCTTACATGAACAGCTTTGCTATGCTTATACACTATACTAATCAACCCACAAATTCTCTCACTTTTGCCCTTCCGATTCTCTTCCCCATCTCACTGGAGGGGAGTGAGCAAGCAGCTGCGTGGTGCTTACCTGTCTACCCTAACCCACAACAGCACACAAGCTGAAATACCACGGAATGGTATCATCTTAACAGTATAGACTAACCTTAATGCTTTAGCAAATGACAAAGTTGGGCTGTGCCAGAGTGCTGCATGTTTTTGTTTTGGTCCTTCTGATGAGTGAATATCTGTGAGCACTTTTAAAGCTTTGTAGATATTTTTTTGAACAGCAGAATATGAACAGAGGCAATTTTCAATTCTGTGTCTGTAACCAAATACAAAGCTTTCTGAGATTTAAATGACACATTTTCAAAAAGGCCTAAGCCCAGGCTTTGAAGTTATGTACATAATTTTGTGACTGCAATCATTTGCACAACAAACTATTACCAACTATCTGAACTTGAAGACCAGTAACTGACCAGAACTCAATAGTTTTTTTAAACCAGCTGCAGGCAATTAATTTGTCATCTTTTTCTGGTGCCAGCTTCCAGCTACTCATTTCTACAAGTCTAATTACCTGAAGCCAATTTCTGAAAATTTGGTCCTGAAAACATGGGGTTCTGATTCTTCAAAAGAAACCAATCCAAAATTGCAACTATGTTATCAAAGCTTCACTGGGATTATGACAGAAACTGTACACAGCCTTCTTGGCATACAATTATTTCAAATTATGTTTTTCTAATTGAAGTGATCCAGCATTCCTCCCCCCCCCCCTCCATTTTGATCATTCTGCCCATCATTTTTAGAATAAAAGTAATATATAATGTAAAAATTGAAAGGCAGTGGGTGAAGGGGAAAGGAAAAGTATTCTAGAATTCTGTTTGTGCAAAAGATGTTTCTGGTTTTAATGCATTTTATACTTTCTATAAAATACATATTTCCTTAGTATTCATTACTGAGTTAATACTTTTATTTTCTTTAGGGTGAGAGTGGAGATATATTATCCTTTAAAATGACTAATTTATATCCTGTTCTTTTGTCAACCCTGCCTCTTGCACCTATGAAGAGAACGTAACAGACCAGCACACCAAAGGCAAAACCACAGTACATACTAAAACTCCTGTCTTGATGATTCTTTAGTACCTGCTGCAGTAAATAAACCCAGCAGGATTGGATAAGGTCATGGAAAGACTTAACAACAGGCTTTCCTGCTGCTGTTTTACTCTTAGGTTTTAAAAGTTGCAAGTGCCACCATGAAAAGTTTTCTCATAAAAGATGGCACTTTAAAGTGATGTTGTTTGTGTTTGTTAAAGAGTTCCAGTTCAGTCTGCCATATTTGAAAGTAATTTTTTTTCTTCAGACTGCCCAATTTATAACCTCAATCCTGAAGCTGTGCATCAATCTGTGTTTTGCTTTTAACCAGCACAAAATAGAAATTTCAGATTATTCACTGAAATATTTACTGACTGCTTTAAAAGGTGAAAGATGAAATAGAAACTTGTTATGTTGAATACAAGACATAAACACGATACTGAAAATACCCAGGGAACAGACTCAGTGAGTAAATGGATGCCATTTTTATAGTTATTTTTCAGTCAAATCAAATGTTAAGAATTCTTTTAATAGCCCTTATAGCATATTAGATATTTTTAAATGTCAAGCCACTGAAACTCATAAAATATATTTTAAAATAAGCATAATTTTATACACTCTTAATACTGATCATATGTGTGACATTTATTTTATTTTTATCATTTGGGCTTTAGTATCCTGCCTCTTGATTAGTAAAGACAAACACTGACTTTACAATGGGACTGTTGTCTGAATATGGCCTGCTTGGTAAGTTATTAATTTCTATATTTTTTCATAGTATCAACCCTTATTAAATGAGTTTTTCAATTATGACACTAATACTAGCATAAATAAATATTTATTAGACTCTGAATTTGACTGTGTGGCAACAGTTTAACAAATTCTTTTAAGAGACACTAAGCATTTCTCTTATTTCGAGTGCCGTAAAGAAGCTATCAAGCAAAAATATAAAAAGTAGATTAAAAGGTAGGTATCAATCTTTAATGGGTCTTTTTACAACATTTCTCTGCCTTTCTGTGCCTTGCTACAACCCACTTACTCAACAAGAATCCCCTTGTGGGTTGAGAAAAGATCATAATAACATCAAATTCATGGTTTCAGTTATAGTCAATATTCTGCTGAATCTTATACTCAACCAGACTAAAAAGTCCTGTTAGTCTTTGGACTATAAAATAATGTTCACTCCCTCACCCAAGCAACAAAGAACCTACCCTCTATTTTATATATATATAAATATAGGCATTAAAAATACCTTTTGTTTTTGAGGGTTTTAAGAAAATAGTTTCAAACACCAGTTGCTCTATAGGTTAATAGTGTCAGTTTTCTTTCCATTCGTTACTAAAGTACATTATAACTGCTCCTATTTGCCAATGCCTTAGTGACTACTGGCATAATGTTTTTCCCTTTCTAGTTAACTGCAGTAAGTATTGTGGCCTGTAACTGATTTTGTGTCAGGGGTGAAAAATGACTTCTGTGTTGTATTTTTTGCAGCATAAGCCACATCTGTGGAAGCTAACAGAGAAGCATTCTTCATCCAAAGGGCTGCCTTATAGCTCAGCCAATTACCGGAGTCACTATTCACTTGCCCTAGGATACGTACGGAGACCTGCTGGAGCAGATCTGGAAGACCTTGGGAAAGCCACAGAACAGGATGACACGGGTGCAAAGAATTTTCCAGGAGTCTTCTTTGTCCTCTGATTGGTCTTTAAAGCAGGTGTGATATAAACTGTTCCTCACCTTTTAGATATGATCCCAGCTTGCAATTTTGTAAACTGAATCACATCCTGCTCAGTCCAATGCCAGTCCCAATCTCTCAATTCTCTCTCAATTCTCTCACTTTCTCTCATTTACCCTTTTATTGTAGCACGCCATTTCATCTCAGTGTTTGGAAACCACAGCCAAGATTCAACAAAGAATTTCCCATTGCAACTGAGAGCCAAATACACTGATTTGGGCCAAAATACTTTGTTGCATCTGAACCATAGATTTAAGCATACTCAGATACATAAAATAGCATTGTAATATTCAACCATGCTAGGACATAACTGGCCTTTTTGCCATATTTATCAATCTGACTGTTCTCAAATGCACAATTCAAAATCTAGTGACCACAAACTTTGACTAATTTACTTCCCATGTTGTTATGTGCATGCTTACAGCTTAATCACATGAGTGCACGGGACTGTGGGTTTGGATGCTGTCATGTAAATGAAGATAAGTTTGTAGCACAGCACTGTGAAGTGACAAGGTGTATTTAACATGAAATCAGAGATGGCTAGAAGTCCTAAAGAGAAATTTCATATAAAAATAAGAAACTATTTATAGGTAAGAGAGGAGTGAGTGACAGTGGGGAAGTGGGAGACATTACCTTTTCATTCCTGCAGTTGTTCAGACCCATGTTATTCATGGAGGGCAGTTTTCCATCAACACCATGAGGTTGCTGTTGCTGCTGCTGTTCCCTTTGAATTTGCTCTCTCATTTTTCGAGCCTCCTGAATGGCTTTCATTACTGTGTCCTGGTCCCCAAATAGGGCAGGTGAATTAAGACTGGAAAGGATATCTATAAAGAGAGAATACATCTTACTTAGGTTATTTTCCAAATTGAAATCCGGGGTTAGAACTCAGCATTCATATTCTTAGAGCTGCACCCAACTAACACCTGCAAAAGGAGGAAGAGTGACAATTTTTGTATGCTTGAAGGCTGAATTACTCTACAGAAGTGACTGATAAGCCTGTGCACTTCTTCTGCTGTTAGAAATACAACCACTGAAGTCTTAGTGTAACCTAATATGGAGGCATCTGAGCATACTCATGGACTCAAATACGTTTTTAAGACAACAATATTCTGAAGCTTAAACTGGAAGCCTCCACAGTACTAGGGATAATTAATAAATGAACAAAGGAGAAAGCAATCTCATTTACTTGGCCATGAAAGTCCATGTAAATTCTTAGAATTTCTTAAAGGAGAGAACCATCGCTCCAGACATTTAGCTTTGCATTTCAGATTGAGCACTCACAGTTGCTTTTTGGGAACAAAGTTAGTTATCACTATAACATGAGCATAAAGCTCTAAATCAGCACAGAAAAGCCAGTTTTCCTTCTATCACTCTGAACAGAAAGAAACTCCATCAAATATTCTTGTTACATCTTAATATGCATGCATGAAGATGAGTACCCCAGAAGCTGTTTCTGATTTGAAACCAAGACAGCAATTATTTTGTGACTGTTTTTTGTTGCTGTGATGAAACTGTGATCCACCTGTTCCTACATGGAAGTATTCTGTATACTGCACATGGACAGATTTGAGCATATATGTTCTAGCTGGGAAAGTCTGAGCTATCAAAGTTTGTGTGTGATCTGTGCATTTGCCTGACAATCCAATGTCTTTTATAAAGCTCGGAAATTTTTTAGATTTATGTATTTACTGACAGTCCACTATTAAAAAACCACAAAGAAAACAAACAAACAAACAAACAAAAACAAACACCAAAAAAGAAACTCAAAACAACAATCAAAAAACCCCAAACATGCTGAGGCCAAGGCTAAGATTTGGAATTCTCCTTCAAAGATAATTTTCATATTATTTTGATTTCAATGAAGTTCAGCTCAATAAAACACAGTAAATTCAACCTCAAGGGATCCTCAATTATTTTAAAATAAAAATTATTAAGATTAAGGGTTTCTCACACTTTATCCTGAGAACCAATAGTTAATTTAATACTGTGGCCTGCCTAAGAAGAGAAGGAAATTGTGATGTTTTAGAGGGAACTCTGATACATTCTGTCTGAATGAAACACTCCTCTTCAAAATAAAAATAATGTGTTAGAGAAAAAACATTGTTCTTCCTTGGGAAAACCTCCAGTGCTCTGAACTGATCTGCAACTAAGTTTCATTCTGGACCCTAAGGAAGTTTGGAACCATATTTGCATGACTTTTAAAGAAACATAGACTCCCAATCTAAATTTATTGTAAACAGGTAGCAAAACTCCTACATTGCTTGCTGATTTTTGACAATGTTTCCTTCTCTTCTTTCATACTAAAGGATTGAGACAAAAAAGTTTTTATGACTTTACATGAAAAGTATTTACACCTTAGGCACTATCTATCTTCTGAAGTAGTTTCTCTGGAATGGTCTAAAACTTCAAACTGATATGCCACTTTCTTGTGTTAGACAGCGCAATGATAGTTGCAAATAGATTGACAGGTAGAATATCTAGCCAGTTGCAGAAAGTGTCTTTCAGAGATCATGATGTTCCCCNCATTATTCACAAGTGTTTCTATATATTTTACAAGTACACTTGAGCTACAGATTGTGAATAAGTGGCCTGTAGTAAGTATTTAGTCCCTGTTAAAATGTACCATTTGAACTTTAGGGCTGATCATCTACATTTTGCACCTCTTGATTCTGTTTCCTGACTGGTTCAGGTAGTCTTCATACGTAGTTTTCAGACCAATTTTTTTTCATCACTCAATAAGTTTAAAGAATCTTGAACACAGGTTAAAAATTCCTTACTGTAACCATATGAATTAACAAAACCTTGACAAATGGATGAACAGATAATAAAAGCATGTTCAAATAATGACATAAACTGGCTGGACTGAAGGCTTTCCCTCTTTGTTTAAAAAAAAAGAAATCTATCTAGTATCTAGTGAGGCTCTATGTGCATGCAAAGATAGTTCTTCGTTTGTTTAATCCAGTGGTCAAAATTCAAAAGTTAACTTTGTGTGTATACACCCGGTAGACATCTTTAGGAAAGATATTAATACAAACTTCTTTTACAAGTTATATATATGCATCTTTATTTACTTATGTGTATTATTTACATTTGTATGCATGTGTCTTTCTGATGTTATGTATTTATTTGCTGTATTTCTTGTAAATATATATTACTGCCACATCATTGAGGATACTCATGTAAAATCTCGGTATTCAAGTGTTCTTTCAAAATCTTTACTGTAATTTTTTTCTATTTTAAACAGAAATGTAGGCCCAAGTATCTGCCTAATTCAGAAGTAAGTGTGTTCTGACTGAGATTTCGTGCAGAAAACTTTCCTATCTTCTCCTTTCCCCAGGACAGATTAGTTACCTAAAGAGGATCCTCTTCCCAGAGATCCACTGAGTGGGCTGGGGATGCCACTCTTGTTCGTCACTGTCACTGGACTGCTTTTGCTAGCTGGGAAGAGATTCTGTGTTGGAGATGTTGGGGATTTGACAGGTTCAGCTGTTTTGGGTCGGGCTGAAAGATTCAGTGGCTGAGCTGCTTCATCCTGCAAGAGTTTAATGTAAATAATTATTAGGAAAAGACAAATGAATGCATAATTTTGCAAGCAGCAGTTACTTTACACCTCGAAGACAATACCACATTCTCCAGCAATAATAACAAAAGAAGCTAATTATTTGCCTCCTTTAAGACTCAACGAAAGGAAACCTCATTAATTTCTCTGTATTATGCTTCTTATTTACATTAACTATGTGGCTGTATCATTCTTTTTGCCAAATTAAGATTTGAATTAGCTCACATTACAGCTTAATTTCCTAATGTATTTTCAGAGATCTAAATTAACCTAGGGCATTTACAAAGAATTATTTAAAATCTCCAGCAGCTCAGTAATGCTTCTGCATGGTTCTATTTGAAAAGTTCCTGGCACTATAAAGTAAGTAATGTAGCTTACTTTTAAATATATTAGAAACTAAGGAATCAGAAGTACTTCTATGAAAGAATCATTTAGAAACCCTGACAGTTCTTTGGCCCACATTTAGCACTGCTGCTAACTTATACATTCCATGCATCTTATTTAGCATTCATGTTTTGTTTAGTAAAATAATCTGTGCTCTTCCCTCATAATGGAAGATAAGAATTTCACTGAATTCAAATTCCTTTACTTACTAGGGTAAGAACTACACACTATATGCATTTCAAAATATATTTTGTTTTCTACTATTTAATTTTGTATATTTTACAATACTTTATTATTCATGTAAAGTCAAGAATATTTAACACATAAGCGCTGTTCTGCTTTCTGTTTGATACCTCTGTTTTATTTCTTTATTCTGTAGTTATTTTTGCTGCATTCAGCATTTAGTGTATCTGTGTTTTATTTGCATAAAGACAAGGACTATTTTTAAGGGTATGTAAATCTAGTATCAGCACTTTTATATCTTTTGATACATTTAATAGGCAATTGTGGAAGACAATATATCTGACATATATCTTGTTTCTGTGTGTAGAATATGTCCATCTAAAAAATAACTTCTGGAAGAAGACTTGAATAAGCAATTCATTTCTTTGATCAATATAGACATTCACAATGCAACCTTCTTCCCATTCGTTGAGCTTGTTCTTTCTGCTCGGTACGTTAAGCAAGACAGAGCATTTGGAAAACTGTGAAACAAATGGTGATTTCCTGTAGTTAAAGAGCCCAGTAAGACAGATCTCTCATTTAAATTATGCCCAGAGCAGAATTATGCTGGATATAAAAGAATATCGTCCATATTTTAAAACACTGCACTGATCACTTCCAAGCTTAGAATTATGTCAAAACGCAATAATACACCACATTATCTCATCTTTTCCATTCTCCTTACTGTCAAGCAGTGATTTAGCAAAGTACATCTCATCATACATAACCCATTAAAAAGGAAAATGTACAAACAGGTATTTAAAGTGCCATCATATCCTCAGTTTTAAACTTTCCCCATAAAACTGCATGACATTTTAACTCTTCCTGACCTTGCAGTGTGCACAAATGTTCACACCTGTTCGGAGTCCAAGTGAGAGCAGAAGCTCAAAGGTACAAGGGACGTAGTCCATTCTTGTGCTCTGTGGCCACATTTACGTGTGACGTGTTTCCTTGCACAGGTACAAAGTGGCTTCAATAAATTTCTCCTAGAGTTCAGAGCCCAGTTCAGATTATGAAGTGTGCCAGAGTAGGCACCATGAACATGTGCACATACACAAATCTATGTTACAGTGTTCAATTTTTAAATAATTTTCCATCTAGTACCGATACTATTGTGAAAAACTCTAAACACTGCCAGAACCTGTTTGTACTACACAGATAGCATTCCCATTTCTGTGAGGCAACTGAAGAGCTGGTCACTGTCTTAAGTAAAACCTATCATTACATTTTGAAAGATCTGATTTCTGTAAAAGAATTGCATTAGTTCCATAAATAATTCATTTAGTTTATAAAAGCAATTGCTTAAAAATGGAGAACATACAGACGATTTGTTAAGCAATGTATGACCATCAAAACTGTCATGTCTAACAAGGGTAAAACTTTACAAAGACTGAATACAGGTACTCTTTTTATACTAATAATTTCTTCATTAGCCACTGGTATTTGTCAACACAAAGCACTTCTAGTTTATATTTAGTATTTTCAATGCAATAGAGTGCTTAATGAAAATAGGAATAAAAAGACTTTTTTATTAACATGTACCTTAGTCCATTCAAACTACATTATGTAGGGAAACCCCCAAGAATTTGCATGTGGTCAATTTTATAATAGGCTCAGCTGGCCACAAACCTGGAATGGTGTTGGCCTTGGTTCAAGAAGATATGTGCTTGAATTTAACCAGGGAAAATTTTACTCATATAGTAAAGGTTTGGTTTGGTGTAGATCCATTTGGCTCACTCACTGACAAAATTACTTTTTCACATTAAAGTAGCCAGTAGTATATTCTCAATACCATAAATCACTGGTGTTAGGTATCACTATACTATGGCAACTTTGCTGAAACAGTTGGGCTTTGCTTTTGGTGGCTTCTGTATTGACCGTAACAAACTCTGCATATGTGGTAAATTTCCCTGACTGCTCTCAAGCCTGGCATTGGATTACAAGAGGTAAAATATTAGACTAATACACATCTACAGCTAAGTAAAGTGAACACTTTGCTAAATAAATGTTAGATCTGGCCATAATGGAATAGTTTTTATTTATTAGTACTCTCAGCCCAGCAAAAAAGTGTCATGGAAATTTATCAGTCTAGGCAGAAATATCTACTCACCCACACTTTACCACAATGATTGATGATAATGAAAAAAAACAAATTATATTTTACTCTCCTGTCAAAAAATGGGGAAAAAAAGAAGAAACCCTCACTTCATGTGAGTAAAATCTTCCCAGGCTGGTTTGAGGCTCAGGACTGTGTGCCTGCAAGGTGTCAGCCGCCAGCAAAAAAAACAATCAAAAATATTCTGTCGCTCTCCCCACAGATTCACTATATGCCACCTCTAGATCTATTTTAATAGTTTCACATTTACAGCGCTATCATTAAAACTGGTAAAACATCTGAACGTTGATGTGTTTTTACAGTTTGAAGTAAATTGTTTCTGAGAATATTTGGCCTCGTGAAATTCTGAACAGCCACAGGAGAGCACAGCAATAGAAGTCAGCCAGTTCCACCCAAAGGTACTTGCTGCATCACAGCTTTCGTGGGGCACACGATGCTCATTTCAGGCTGCTGGCAAATGCCATGTTGTAGCTGCCTGGTTCCAAGCAAGTGAGAATAAGCAGGCACAAGCATTCAGCAGTGGCGCAAACCCAACAAGGAGCAGCCCTGTTGTCAGCAGCTGTGTGAAATCAGCAAAAGTCAAATCAATCTGCAGTGACACAATTTTTTCCCCGGAGTCCTGACTTACATATTATTTTTATGTGAGGCTTTTCCAAAATTGTAGAATTAAGTACAGCTAAAGATTCGTAAAATAATCAGAAGCTCTACAGTCTCTCTCTTACCCTAACAATATAAGCTAGCACCACATTTTGAGATACTCAAGAGTTCAGTGTGAAACAATTCACAAAATTGACGCCATTTATGCACATTACTAGATTACAAACTGAAATCTTGAAAAAACCCCACATTTTACTGATGAATCTGTTGTGCTGCCTGTGGTAGGATGCCTGGTATTTTTGGAAACATGAAGTGAATGCTTTCTCTTCCCTTGTCTATACTGATAATACAGCATTGAGACTGAACTTTTTTATTTGAATAGTGAAGAACTGCAATGTGGTTCGATTTCCAACTGTAAAACAATTAAAAAGACCTTTTGATTTCACTGTCCTTTTCAAACAATGACTCGTTTCTCTACTGAGAAATACCTTAACTTGAGTTACCGGGCTGGTCCCTCTCTTCTCATTTTTCATCCCAGTGGGTGAAAGTGCCCCTGTCGTATTTGGTGGCTGTGGAGTCGATGGCATTTTGGCTCCAGGAGAAACTTGCATGCTTGCCAGTTGAGCTGCATACAGTTGCTGGAAGACAAGAAGATATACATATATTCCTGCAAAAATTCCTAAAAAAGAAGCTGCAAATGTACAGAATTTTTCCCCCCTCTGGTGTTTCTTCTCTTAAAGGAGTTATAGATCTTTTTTAGCTCCTGTTTGTGGCTTTACCCTTCTTGCTATTTGCAAGAAGAGGAAAGAAAAACAGACTAGAAGACTCTCAAATGCCAATATTTTTTCCTTTATTTGACTTTTGCAGACTTTTCTTGATTTCTTTTTTCTTCCTTCTTGCTAATGATGGTCATGGTATTGAGCAAAAAGTGACACTGTGCCTGAATATTAAAAACCAAAACTGGTAACATTATGAGGCTGTTTATAAAATGGCGGTATAAACTCCTGTCAAAAACCAGAGTACTCCAGGTCTTTCTGTTCTTACCCAGAAATAACCCACCAACTCTAGAACCTCTACTGAATACTGACATAGGAACAGATTCCTACTAAAAGGCAATGCTGCATCTTCTCTAGACAGCAATGGAACTTAAAATAGGCAACAGGGCATGTCTCCATCTCTGTGTACGGTGGTATAACTTCTAAAAATGCTAATACGGAATCTAGGCCTTAAAAATTCCTGTAAATAGCAATGAAAATACAAAAACACTCTAGTGGAACTTTTCAAAAAGTTTAACAGAAACATAATAAAATAACTCTATATTAAAAAAAATTCCTACCAATAAAAAGTGTTTACTGAACAAAACCAAATAGGTTTAATTTCTTTCCAGTGACCAAATTTAAACCCTCACCTTGAATTAACATAATGAATAGTTCTTCTACCATGAACAAGGAAGATCCTAATCCCTCTTCTACCCATAGATCTACATAAACTTTGCCTTGTTAGTGAGAAAAAAGCCAGGTGGTTTGTATGTAATTTCCAACATTACTATCATTCAGATGGACAAATAAAAAATACTACAGTAATCAAAAGCAGACCTTTCAGCACATGTAATTAAATGAAAGCTTAATAAAGAATAATTTGCAAGAGCCAGATGTGCTTATGTCATAATTGTTGCTTTCTTTGGAACAATTTTTCTAATATAACAAGCCCCCACAGAAATGAAAGTTACTAAATACTGTAAGTTCAGTGACTCAGTGGCGAGACAAATGTGTGAAGGAGTGGCAGAGTCACAACTCTGGATGACAAATGAAAAGTCTTGCTTGTTTGTTGCCTTCCACCCCTTTTCAATACCACACAGAGATTACAAAAGGATCACAGATTAATGTTTTGAAAGCAATAGTGTTTAAATATTTTGGCCAATGTACCAGATTTTTCCTAAGCTAGAAGGAAAAACATGGAAATAGGAAAAATTCCCAGCTACTGGTGATGTCCTGGAGAATGAAAATGAAGCTTTTAATACAACATTGAGCGTTTTTTTCCACCTACTACTTGGAACTTCTCCCTTTTAGCATATTCTTCAGGTCAATCTATGCTTGCTTAATAGGATGTTCTGCTTAAATGAGAGTAAAAAGCACATTTCACAAACTTTTGAAATCCTGCACATTCTCAGCTCCAAAATGATCAGGCACTGCACTGTGAAAGAGATGACACAGTGAACTTGAATACAGATCAAAGACAAAACACAACAATTACAAAGACTTTCTCAGTGTTCTGTGCTTTGTCTATTAATACTTTTTTCTTTAAGTTAGGAACTTATTTGACATCTTCAACTATGTGAAGGAGACTACTTATTTTTTCTAGAAGCAGACTAAAACTTTAGTAACTTAATGTAATTTGTACTGCACTTTCGAGAGTGTGAAAGGAATTTTGTGTAAGGTATATCAACTAAAGTTCAAGAGAATTTCTTCCTTCACAGGTAAACCATCATGGAAAAATATGTGGAGTATAAGCTATTTTGTCTACAGTATTCCATTTTTCTTAGATGATAGAAGTTGATAGTCAATTATGGCAACCAACACGGCACGGCAGGCTAATTTAGGCTAGTTAGCAGCTGCCCAGCCAGCCACTCTGTTCCTCCCCCACCTCAACAGGATGAAGGAAAAATAAGATGGAAGATCTCATAGGTTGAGATAAAGACAGGAAGATCCCTTATCTGTTACCATCACAGGCAAAACAGACTTGGCTTGGGGAGAATTAATTTACTCCCATTTACAATAGTGTTGGCTGGTGAGAAACAGCTACCCCACAGCCCACCCTCTGCCAGCACCTGGGCACCACCCTAGGAACACATGGCAAGTGGAGCTTGTAGCGCAGTTAGCCATGACAAGTAAGTAAAGGTGTATTTGTGATCTCTAAAAGCTGCAGACCATGGTGTAGCTGTCTCTTGACCAGATATTTCAAGATCAACACAAAGACATGTGACACTAGTCAGAGCAGGTCTTGTTGATGACCTGATGCCTTAGTCCCACCAGGACTGGCAACAGAAACACCCACAGCACTTTAAGGGTTACAGAGATAACATCAAGAAAAGTGGGCTGTTCTAGTGCCTGTCTAGGAAACTGTTTGATTTTGGAAATGCAAACTGAAAAAGTAGCATAAAATTAGAATTTTTCACCACTCCCCTCCCAGGGTGTTGAGGGCTGTATTGGCTGTTCTGCAAGTCCTGTCAGGAAGAAATGTTTCTAAGGCAAGACAAAGAATAAAAGAAATTTTATCATTTATGTAGCTGTATGTATGTATAATTCATGACTGGATTATTTCAAGGTCTTAATACTGGCTTTAGCCTGGCATTTTACAACATAAAAGCAAATATAGAAATAAGTAACAGTAATTAGCTTTCTGGTCTGCTTAAAACAAAGCTGTTCTGCAGATGGGTACAAATCTTACAAAAAATCACACCAGTGCTAGGAACATTGCTGTGTGGACTGGGAGGCTGTATAACTTTTAAATATCAGTTTGTATGGGGAGCTAGCCAGTCTGGAAAAATATGTGCATGCCACCATTGGAGGGATAGACTGGATATTTTTGCAAATACCACTGCTGTGGCTCAAAATGGCAATTTAGGACCTCACATTGAGATGGTCAGCTTGTGAAGCTTTTATTTGCAAGATTAAGGAGAGGAATAAAACCCAAACACTGAATGAATGTTGACTGTTAGCTTTTAAGGCTCAAAAGCAAAAGTTTCAATGGAATTTTTTCAATTGAAATTCTAACCTACCAACTATTTTACTACTGAGTAAAACAACTATACTACCTCAAACACTGAAACATATCTTCCTTTTGATCTATTTATGTCTATCACATAAAGAGAAGAGCATTTAGTAATCCTTTTGCCAACCACTGACTCAGAAGGTTCTTGATTACAAATCAGATATTCAAAACCATCAAGTATTCATGACTGTTTTAAGATGCCTTAAAAATGTATAGCCTGGTTTTTTTATTTTTTTAAGAGGTCACTAAGTTAGATTCTTACAATCCAGTTCCCAGCATCTAAATATAAGTAGTGCTGATTTTGAGTTACTGAGTGCTCTAAAATAGTTAACGATTTTGAAAACCAGCTTGCTTAAGGTACATGAACAAGGATGTAGCTTTGCAGTTGTCAGAACCAGGTTTCTTGTAATGTCATGATTTGACACTGAAGAGTAGGACTTTGAAATGCCACAAGTCTCAAGGCAATGGCAATGAAGTGCCACATTTAGATACCTATTAACTTAGAGGCTTATAGACTTAAGCACTTGTTACTGAAATTCTATTCCAACTGTAACCAACTAATAAACCAAACGTTGGAGGTCACTATGAGTCTGAATGACATTCTTCTACTTAAAAAAAATTACCAAACAAGTGGGAAAGTACTGTACTCACCATGTGTACAGAACAGCATAAGTGCACACTGATTTTTTTACCTAGAAACAGTGGGCTTCACATTAAGACTTTGTTATAGCTTAGCGCTACCATTCAGGAAGCATTGAATAACTTACAAAAATAGTCATCCAGTAGTGATGGTGATGTTGTTTTCTGCTTCAGAAATTGCCTTTGGAATCTGATTAATTATTTCCATTTCACTTTTCTTAATAAAAGTATCATCCATGAACTAAAATTTGCCTAAAAAGCTATGAATAATAGCCACCTTGACTGATCCAAGTGTTAAAATCTTTCTTAGTACCACCTAAGTTTCACAATGCCTTTGAGAGATATTTTCATGACACAAGGACAACTGCTTTCACTGCCACAGTTCATTCATGCTTTACCAGAAGACAAAGGCATTAGACTTACACATCCCTCTCACGAGTTTCAACATTTTTTCAGCTACTTTTTCCAACTAGCTTTTAATAATTAAAACTCTTTCATTGGTTCAGGCCTCTTTCCCTATGACTTTTCATTTGCACATAGGTCTGTGACATTCCTGGACAGATTCTCTGATGACTGACACTGAGCACAGCAAATACACACAGAGCAAAGCTTTCTATGCACCAGATGTTTCCTTTTGTTTTACAGCAGGAATATTCATATTTTTCTCTTAGGCTGCAGCATCTGTGTCTAAAAGAATGAATAAAGAATTTTGAGAATGAAATGTTACAGAAGTGGCAAATGGTGAGGAAAATAGAATGGGGCTTAAATTGGCACAGTTAAGGGAGGTTTGCTCTGACAGCTTGTTAACTTTGTGACAGGTTGTTTTACCACCCAACACAGAATTATGATTGTCATAGAATCATAGAGTCAGTAAGTGGAAAAGACCTCTAAGATCATCGAGTCCAACCGTGAGCCTTGCACTGCCACATTTACCACTAAACCGTGTCCCCAAGTGCCACATCCACATCATAACCTTCTCATGAGGGGCTTGTCAATGACAGGTGCTATACAAGAAGGTTTCTGGGGGAAGATCTTTCAATACAGAGAAAGTTGTTAACTTCTGGACAGAAGAGAGGGAGTTTCTTCAGAGGTAGGATGTCAGGGAGGAAATGGAGAGAACAGTTGCACTCTATACAGGAACAAAAAGTCAAGGGCTAGAGACATTTCAACTGACTGTGCGGCAAGGGAGTATTTGGTCACAGCACTGAGGATATGGTTCAGATGTTACTCTTCGCAACAGAATTCTGAAGAAACTACAGCAAAGCCATATGTGAAATATAGACATAAGAAAAAGAGTGGTTGCAATACTCAGTGTGGCAGATAATCTAAGTGTGGGTGATGAGAGCTGGCCTAGCACAATAAATTGCAATGGATGTACTTGGGAGATGCATCACAAGGAATTTCAGTAGAAGGTGTCTTGACTGAAGGAGAAAGAAGGGATCTGCTCTAGGAACTTTTACTCTTTTATTTTCTTTTCTCAGGAAAAAATGCTAAGTTTTATGAACCCTGATTAATTCTAAATTCCTCCATTACTAAAAATGGAAGTCCTATGTTACATCTTCAACAAATATATTTGCTACAGTAAATGAAACTGAACAATAAAGCTACTGAGAATCAAGTGAGAATCCCTGTTTGTCAGCATTTTAAATGAATTGTGCAAAGCTGAAATATCTTATTTATAGAGATGAAAGTTCAGCTATTTAGACAATGAGTAATTTGGTTTCTAAAGACGAAAAACTCTAAGGAGTGACTGCAAGTGCTGTTGAAATCCTGCACTACAAGAGGTAATGCAGTTATTTTTTCCATAGTATATTTAGTAAGTAGTGTTGCAAGGCTATAATACCAGAATTTTCCTTCTGAGTACATAACATGCAGCATTAATACTTAGAACTGTCTGATGACAATGAGAACAAGTTCACCAAAAGCAGCAACATCTTTACTATTTCCAGCACACATTTCTGAAAAAAAAGCTACTGAAAACAAAAAAAATTAAAACTTCAGTGGGACTGCTTACTTTTAATTATTGGTGAAATGGTGTTTTAAAAAAGTTTCATGTCAAACAGATTGAAGGAAAGAGAGTCTCTGTTTGAAAAAGCTTTTCATCTGTTTGGAGGAAGAGCAGATTAGTGTTCACACCCATGTTTTGGGTGCCACAGATAATAACTATGGAAATAAAGGTTAAGTGCTGACCTGAGCCTGATGTCACTGGTGTAAACCTCAGAAGTTCAGGAAAGGTAACCTTTTCAAAAAGCAGTGTAGAAGCATAAATATCCTACTTCAAAATTTCAGACAGATCTTGATCTAAGTGCAAGAACTGTTTCTAAAGTAATGTGATTGTACTAATTCCTTCCCATTCTTTATATAAATATCATTTTTTGTATTGACGTCTTTTGCACCAAATGCATTTAGTGACTAACATTGCAGTTGAGTGCTCTACTCTAGCATCAAGGTAAGAAATGGGGTTATAGACTTGTGTGTGCATCATAAATAAATAAATAAATAGATAGATAAATAAAAAGCATATGGTTACTTTTCTCTTTTTTTTATGATGCTTCTCATATAGAACCTTAGCGTGAAAGGCAGGTTAACAGAAAATGACATCCAGAAACACAAGACAGCCTAAGTAACTCATCAGCAGCTTAACCATGTGACAAACCCAGGGGCAACTCAAAGGCAGCTCCTGCCTGTGGAGTCTGCCAAGAAGCCAGATGCCATCACCAGAAAAACACCTTCCAAGGCTCAGCATCTGTGTCCTAGCACTGCTCTCTGCACAAAAGGAAAAGGAGGAGGAGAAGACAGAGAAGGAAAAGTGCACAGAAAACTGTTAAACAAAATGTACAAACACATGATAGCAACCCCTATTTGAATTTAAAAAAATTAAAACTTGGGAAATCAAAGCTTTTGCTGAAAAAAAGATGCTTTCAAATAAAAAGATTGAATATTTGATGGCCAAAGTATGTGTTTTCTTTTGTTTCTGTTACGTGTTAAAACAGTGTATTTTATAAATTTATTATGATGAAATTTAGATATCTCAGCAGAATTTTCTCAGGTTTTCTAAGACAAATGTTAACAAATCAAAATAAGGTGAGTTTTAAAGATCTGCTAGGACTGTGGGCCAGACCCTCCTCTCATTTTGACATGCACCACCACACAGACAATAAATAGCATTTTACTATTTAAGACCTAACAGGTATGCAACATCAAATTAACTCACAATTTTATGCTAAATAACTGGGAACTATTGGGCTTCACATGGGTATATCAAAAAGGGCATCAATCAAGTACATCTACAACATATTGGAATAACAATTAGGGGGAAAGTGTTTAATTTAGAAATANATAAATAAATAAATAAATAGATAGATAAATAAAAAGCATATGGTTACTTTTCTCTTTTTTTTATGATATAGAACCTTAGCGTGAAAGGCAGGTTAACAGAAAATGACATCCAGAAACACAAGACAGCCTAAGTAACTCATCAGCAGCTTAACCATGTGACAAACCCAGGGGCAACTCAAAGGCAGCTCCTGCCTGTGGAGTCTGCCAAGAAGCCAGATGCCATCACCAGAAAAACACCTTCCAAGGCTCAGCATCTGTGTCCTAGCACTGCTCTCTGCACAAAAGGAAAAGGAGGAGGAGAAGACAGAGAAGGAAAAGTGCACAGAAAACTGTTAAACAAAATGTACAAACACATGATAGCAACCCCTATTTGAATTTAAAAAAATTAAAACTTGGGAAATCAAAGCTTTTGCTGAAAAAAAGATGCTTTCAAATAAAAAGATTGAATATTTGATGGCCAAAGTATGTGTTTTCTTTTGTTTCTGTTACGTGTTAAAACAGTGTATTTTATAAATTTATTATGATGAAATTTAGATATCTCAGCAGAATTTTCTCAGGTTTTCTAAGACAAATGTTAACAAATCAAAATAAGGTGAGTTTTAAAGATCTGCTAGGACTGTGGGCCAGACCCTCCTCTCATTTTGACATGCACCACCACACAGACAATAAATAGCATTTTACTATTTAAGACCTAACAGGTATGCAACATCAAATTAACTCACAATTTTATGCTAAATAACTGGGAACTATTGGGCTTCACATGGGTATATCAAAAAGGGCATCAATCAAGTACATCTACAACATATTGGAATAACAATTAGGGGGAAAGTGTTTAATTTAGAAATATGATAAATAAGTAATTACATACTGAAAATACTTCATTTTCTCTACAGAATCTAAGTGCCATAATTAATATAGGTACATGGTTTCCTTGTAACAACAACACTTTTTCCTTTCCCCTGCTTTCACATGCCTAGTGTGTCCACGGTGGACATAACATTCTGATTTTAAACACCCATATATCACTCTGCTGCAGAGTCTGCTCATCATTACAGAATGGCAATATTCTCTACGTCTTCTCATAATATACCAAATACCTTTGCAAAAAGGCACTAAGGTGCGACACAAACAGGCAGCTAATGAATTATCATAACTAATGTCATAATAACAAAGATTGTTGCAGTGATTATTTATGCGCTTGCTGACTAATGTGCTCTCCGATTTACTAAAACCCAGTATGTGCAAACAAACTAACTGTATTTGTGAAAATACAAATAATACATTTTGCAGTCACAGATGAAGTTAGAAGCGTTCAGTTTTCCCTGTATGTTCGTCAGTGGATCTACTGAAAAAAATTCTTTCTTAGCTAAAAGAATGATTTCCCCAGTTATTCATGTTCATTCACTTCAGGTTTGGTTTGGTTTCTTTAACTACTAACACCAGTAAGTTCAGTGTCTGCCAGCTGCTGTTATATATATTGTCAAAGGAGATTTTTATGTGGCCCTAAATTCCACTCAATTCCTGTCTCCTTAGGAGACACACATGCCTGTATTGCTTCACTCCCAAGCAGCAAAGTAACAGTTACCTTATTTCACCACTGAGTGTCTGCCGGCTTCAACTTCTCTAACTGACCACAAATTCATTGTACTCATTCAGCAAAAGAAAAATCACTCTCATCTCTTCTGCTGCCCTGCTGTGGCTAATGGCCAACCCATACCGAAAATAAAAGAATCTCTCCACATTTCAGATACTGCGGCTTGTATTGTTGTAGTACTGCAAAATAACAGCTTTATTTTGTTAAAAGGGCCTAACTTTAAGTGGACCATGGAATATTTATGGCTCTCAGTAGTCCTTTGAAAGAGTTATCTTATGTTTTTATGCCGATCATGGGTCAGAGGTTCAAATCAGCACTTCTTTCTGTCACTCCTTATATGTTTTACTATAATTTACAGCTCAGCAAGAGGACTCATAAAACAAAAGTGTCTATTTTACTTCAGCAACTAATTCTAGCTAATCAAAGCTTTCCAGCAAAACAACCCAGCATGAAACTCTGCGTGGAAAATATGCAGAGAACAAAGCGTTTTGTCAAATAACACATCTCATGATGTAAACACATATGTCTCTTATAGGAAATTTTATCGCTTCCACATTATCGGCACACAAAAGGAGCATTCTTGTCGCAGACCTGGTGCGACTGTGGAGCCATCGTCATTGGAAACAAGAGCCTGATTAGGTTCCCACACAGATATGAATAGATTTTCTTTTTTTAGTGTAATGCTGCCTTTCTTATTTCTTAAACAGACTAGTAATTGTGGCTGTAAAAACAGTGAATTGTGTTTGGACGGCATTTGTTTCTTCATATTTTTTTTAGCTACCCAATGACACCAATTATCCCATATGGTTGTCCTCTTCTGGAAAGTCTGAGTTAATCCACAGCTGTGAAGATGAAGACGCACCCGGCAGGCTTTAAATCTGTTGGGTTTCTTGTCTGTTAATAAAGTCCACAGTCTGCTGGACAGATGTTAAGAGGATCTGTTAAATAAGTCAGTGACAAAGACCCAGACTTCTGCTGGGGAAAATAATTAGCAAAACCATATCTATTCTTCATAGTCTTTCATTTCTTGCTTCATCTTTTGGAGAAGAAAATTTTCCTTACTTGACAGAGGAGTCCCACAGCACATACAATAGGTCCTGCTCAACATACGAATGGACTAAAGGATCACATTGGCATATGTTCTGAAGAAATGATAGATCTTTTTGTCCTTGACTTACTCTTGCATGCTGTTGTTCCTGCACTATTACTTTAAGTTTGGGTTCATTCACCATATTATGGGGAGAGCCTGAATAGCTATTTTCAGCTGCAAAGTAGCTACTTAAATTTTGAATGTAAAGGGAAATGTAAACTGAAGACGAAATTACCATTTGTCTAATTTTTGTTAAAAGTTATTAACATTACCCTTTATTACAGATAATACTTTTTGTTCCCAAGGCTCATGCCAATTTTTTGGGGGGAGAAGGGGGCGTGGGTGAGCAAACAAATAGATTTAAAAAAAAAAAAAAAAAAAAAAAAAAAAAAAAAAGGAAAAAAAAAACCACAAAGGCAAAAATGCAGAACGAGAAGATACCTACAGCAAGATCCATGTTGAGAGTCTCACTCATTTTTCCCTATCTCCACCTATTTCTCATCATGTCCTGACAGCAGACACCCAAGCCCAAAGTCTCTCAGTTACAGTCAGGTAAATTTGGAGGAATGCTACAGACCTTAAATATACGCACCAGTGCAATAAAGAACTAACTTGCCTTCAGGCACATGTGCATTAAGGTGCTCTTAAGATTACTTCTGTTTCATTTGCAAACTGTATTTCTTGTTCTTTTGACCTCATCCTGCTTTGACGTAATGAAGTAGAAATGGTCATCAAACCAGCTCTCTGCTTTGCTGCCTAAATGCAGGGTTTCTCATGTAGGCATCATTCCTGAGATCATGCACCTCAGAAATCAAATGGCTCTGATTTCATTGAATTATGACAATTAAATCTCTGTGCAACTGCCTGTTCACAACCTGTTTACTGTAAAGCTGTGGTCAAAGCCAAGAAAGCAAGCTTAGAGATCAAATAAATTATCAATCGCTGCAAGTAGCTAAGCAAATGTATGTAATTTTGCACCTGGCAGTTGTCTCTGTAATACCGTGTTTGTTTTCCCTCAGGAAGTAAAGCTGATAGTTTATTAGTTTTACAGCATCTTAACAAGTTTTCAAGATATAATGTCACCCCATCACCCTATGAGCCTGCTGGGAATTTTTAATGAAAATTGTGAAAAAAAAGTTTACTCTCTGCAAAAAACATTAATTTAAAAATGTATCCTAAAAATGTTATATAATTCTTTATAATATAATGGCATAGAATAAATGTATCATTCTGTCTATTAAAAGAAAATGACTACTCAGCTCACAGTGTCTGTGATACTTAAGTGAGACTTTCAATTTCTTCCAGTGTCACCAAGTCAAAAATCTAATCCTGTAAAATATAGGTACTGGTCTTAATTCCTACAGAGAGAAAACTATATTTCTGCCATGTCGGAAGAGAACAAAGGGCAATCCAAAAGCTGATAGGGGGAACAGAGTGACAGCTACCAAAACAAACAAAAACAAAACAGCAACAAAACCCACACACACTTCCCCCCTCCAGAAAAACCCCAAACAAATACACAAAACTGAAAGCTTTCTGTAGGCTTCTGTGTACTTTGTGAAGAACAATTCCCTTGTGAAGCCACTGACTGTAAGGAGAGGCAAAAATCCTCCCTGACTTGGCTGCTGTGTCTCACCTCATTTCACTCTTTTTATTTTTTTCCTTCCCCTTTCCAAACAGACTGAGTGTTGGTCTTCTGAGAGTATGATGCTAAGCCACTTTTCCTGTAGAGTTTTTAAACTAGGCCTCTGAGAAAGGGTTTGATACAATTCAATGACTGAAGTAATACCTTTGTCCATCTGAGCATTAAATGGCCCATTGAAATACAGCTTAGTTAGAATTTCAGTAAATGGTGCTTTCCAGTTTTTATTATTTTTTTTTATTATTATTATTTTTCCTTTCCCAATAGATTACAGCCTGGATCTGAAAACGAAGTTCAATCATTTTTGGTTCCCTCTCAGGTCAGGCCTTTAGCCAGTATTAATTAAATATAACCCTTTCAGAATACTGGAGGTTAAATGAGAGCAACAAACTGGTCTTCTTCAAAATATTACCTCATCCTCTCCAAAAAACTGTAATCAGTTTGGAAGGGCCCTCATTTAAACACATTGGTCTCAACAATTAAAATTTATTGGGGGTGGGGAGGGGGGAACTATGCTAAATGCTATTTTATCCAACAGCTAGTAATCACAAAACATTAAGCACCTATTTCCATGCAATATACCATGTCTATTGTGTTTAAATAACACACATCATAAAGGAAAGTGCCGCAGCAGACAATTTAGGCTGTAGCAGCACATACAGCAGAATTTTCAACTTGGTAAAGTGAAACTATAAAGAATCAATGCATAAGTCAGACAGCTTCCATACCTAATATTCTTCCCTGCAGCTATTAGAAGTTCATATTTTTGTCTCTAGTAGGCATGAACATTAGTATACCTTCAATTTCATGTATTCAGTCACATTTTGTTGTCTGTGTCATACAATTTGACTAGAGCATGAAATTGGAAAGTAGCTGAAATTGTCTTTTTTTCATCTTAATGACTTTAAATGAAAAAGGAAAGGTTTTGTGTAAGCTATATGTTTGCTGCTTTGTAAAAAGTTTCCTGAAGTATTCATAACAATTTTACTATTAAATTAGTCGAAAGCAAGCTTTTTAATACATGGTAATTAGTCTTGTCTTTCTGAACATGACTTTACTGTAAATACTCCTCCTTGACTATCCCTTTGTCCCAAGATTCCTTAGAAGAACGCAACCAAGCGATAATTCAGCATTATTGCTGCTTCAGTGCACTAATCGCTTAAAGAGCAGCAAGGACCCTATGTTTACTGCCACAAGGCTCCTACAGCCTCCCGGCCTAAGGCAGGCTTCCCAGCCCAGCAGCATCCAGATGTCAAGAGGAATATCCAGGTCCTGATGCAGCATGCCGCTCCATTCCAGTATGGCCTAAACATCTGTTTCATCTGCTGGCGTACAACCTGCTGAATACACTGAGACTGCCACACAAAGTAGGGAATTGAAGGAGGGTGGGAATGAAACACAGCAGTTGCATAGCTCAGTGTACAGATCACTGAAAAAATCTATGCAGACACAAAATGCTTGGAACCCCAAAACTGGAGCTTGGTCATTTGCTCTCCAGACTGAACATACAGATAAATATCAGGAAGGGAAATGCAATAAGTAAAAAAAAAGCCTCTTTCTACACAATATATGCCTAGCCCTTTTTTTCCTAATGGGGGAACAGACCATAACACATTAGCATTTCATCTTACTAACTTTCTGTTTTAATTCTTTACGGTGTAAGAATCAAGTACTTTGGCATAAAGTACAAAATAAGAAAAGCACAGAAGAATGTAACACAAAATGTTATAGCAACTGCTCTTTATAAAAAAACCCCAAAAAACAAACCCAAACACAACTTAAAAATAAGATAAACCCATACATAAAACCCATACATATAAATACATATTTATATTTTCCTATAGATAGCAACTCAGGAGCTCAAAAACAATAAGGATCTTTTGTCTAAAAGATGGGAGTATGTAAACATTGACATTTTATCTTGAGGCATGACAAAAACAGCAAACATTTTTAGTTGATCTAGATTAAGTTCTGACAAGGAATAAAGGAGTGCTAACTGTTCTCATCTCTTCCACTTTGTGTATCTATTCTCTTGTATTTTCGCTAGCAATAATAATGGAATAGTTGCCTGCTCCCATGCAAATTCTTTGAGTTGTTTATGAAAGCAAGATCAAAGCCCAAACTGAGAGTGCCTTTTTTTTTTTGCTGCATTTTTTCTCAAGAGGAGGACCTAATGAGAGGCTGTTAAACTTGCAGTCTTGCTCTGCACTTACAGAGCAGAAGCACTCTCACAGTGCAACCTCCCTGCTTACCCTTTCCTCTGGCCAGCCTGGGGACATGGTTCACCTCTGTGTTTCAGGAAACAGGAGCACAGAAGGCAGGAGGGACTAAATATTTCTCTGTCCCTCCTCTGCACGGGGTGAGCACCTGTACCCAGAAAGGAGGAATCATCCCCCAAACCTTCCACTTAGTCTCACCCACCCTCTGTGAACCTGAACAAGTCACCATTTTCTCTGTGCTCCTCATGAAATGGATACAGTGCTGCTTCATTACTACAGCATCTGAGCTAGATATAGCTGAATACAACCATGAAGTATTCCTAGTAAAGATAAAATGTGAGCATTAATAAAATTGCTATTTTAATAAAGTATTGTAAATATCAAGAGAGTAAGACTGTAAAAACTTCATCAAATATCTATAGCCATTTCCTCTGCAGGAGGATAGCAGAAGCATCAGTAAAATCTTTCTCTTAAGCACAAAGATTTGCATTCCTTCATTTAATGCTGTCACATTATGCTACTTTTTGATCACAGTTCTCCTGTTATTTACTTTGCACAGGAAAGAACACAGTAGCCTTATCTTTGTGGTTCTCCCAGATTACATATTGTACTACATGTCTTGAAATTTGAAAAAAAAAAAAAAAATCTGTAACTTTTTTATGATTTTACAAAATAACTGTGACAAACTCTGCTTAAAACAACTATGGTTTTGATACGGAAGTATGCCTAAGTATCTTTGGTAGAAAGCCAGTCACAGCGAAGGATAATGGCATTTGCTTGAAAAAGTAATTTTGAGTTTCCAGTGGATAATGGAAAGTAAAAATGTGATGTATTCAAGTTAAATCTGTATGTGATTTTTTCCTATGTTTGCTACTATTATAATTTGTTATGGGCATTTTCATGACATAAATTTTACCTCATAAAAACTAACTAAAGTTAACAGTCTAACAAGCTCACCTAGGAAAACAAGCAAGGACCAGGTAGCATGATTCCAAAGATAGCTGCAAACAAAGACTCTTGCATCCAAGGAAAGAGAATAAGCAGTATTTATTTAAACTAAAAATATAACCAGATCTATCAGGAAAATATGAAAATATAACCAGATGGTTGCATCAGATTGCAGGTTTTTTCATTCACTTTATGTTATCGTAATATTACCCTCTCTGGTGACACTTTAAATCAAGTTATTCATAGAAAGAATTTAAAATGTTTTCTGGTATTCTTTCAGAGACTCTTCCAAAAACATCTGGGTTTTATTCCTTGCTGCTAATATAAGTATTTTTAACAATAAATGTAAGAGGTCTACATGAAAAGCAGTTAACTCACAAATTCAGACAGTTTCCTACACTTTAGCTGTAGAAATATGTTCTACACTAAAGTTACTGTAAAAAGAAGGAACTGCTTAAAGAGGTCCACTGTGATAAGGGAAATAAAATTATATGATTGAAAAGCAATTAATTACAGGAAGTTTGCTGAAGGGATGATAGCTATCAAAGCTTATCAAATTTTGCATTTCAGAATTTCAGATATTTATTCTAAAAAATGTTAACACATAGATAGGCTTTGTGAGAGAAGTCAGGAGTTTCAATCAGTCTCATGTCAGCAGGATTACAAGCAATTATGAGTAACTGCTTGTTGAGCTGTGTGAAATGAGTTGGTGAATGAGCTTCCTAGTAAGCACATGTCCATGTCACTGGTATGATTGCCAGTAATGTAGACAATCTTAGTTGAAGGGGTCTAAAAACATAATTATTCTCCTAATCCTATAGGGGATTAAATCAATTCAGGACAGAAGATGGTTGTGCAATTGCTGCTTCTAGGGTACACCTTCTAGGTCGGTCAACCAGGCAGCAGACAGGAAAACAGGAAAAAGGAAAACAGGACATGAAAAAATAAGTGGCAATAAATCGTCTCCATAAATATTTCATAAAATCTGGCATAAATTGTTGGGTTCATTCACTCTCTGACCATCCAGATGGAGAAATTGCCTAATGTAACAATTACAGTATTTCCCTGTGTAGAACTGTACAGATACAGGACAAGAAAACTGAATGCTCACCACTGCTAACCATACTGAGAGGCAAAAGCACTACAATGAAATTTCTACATGCTCCCGTGACAGAATAACGAGACATCATCCCAGTAATAAGTGGATGCAAGTCAGAAAAAAAGGAAGAGTCCCATTAAAACTGCCTCTCTCAATTCCCATGTCTGAATCCCCACCTTGTGAGAAGATGTCAAGGCAACCCTAGCTTTAAGAACTGAATATTTGAAAGTGCTGCTTGGGATTTGAAACTGCAATGTTTTCTTACTTTCATAAGAGACACAGTTCATGTGGTAGCTCACAGCCATTCTATAATTTACACTAGCAAAAGTGGACAGAAGACAGGGCTATAATAAATATATACTGGCTCTACTGATCAGGAGAAGCTTTATCAGTCAGCTGGGGCACATCTGGGAAAAAAGTCACTCAGGTGCATCTCTAGCATCCCATTCAATTAACATACCATTAAAAATAGTTTGTCCCTGTTCAGCCTGCTGCGTTACCTGATAAGTCAACATAGTTAAAATGTATATTTAAATGCAGAAAACAGTGAAGTGTTTTCTTTGTGAAGCAGAAAACAAGCCCAGTTTACAGGTATTTTAAAGCATTGGAAATAATTGTGCTTTACAGGTTGCTTAGCAGATTGCTCATACTGATCTTTTACTGTGTATTTTGAACTTTAATGCACCTTCAAGGCAAATTAAATAATTTCCTTAAAGGAAATACACACAAAATTATGCAAAACATATTCAAATTGGCTTACAAAAATTACATCTGAAAAAGAATTCACATTTGCACCTCAAAACCAGGTAACTGGGAACTCACTATTATAAATTCATTGGAAGCTGATGTATTTCATCACAATTCACATGAAAATGTGAACTGGGCATAAGACTGCTGTGCTTTCTGAACTGCAGTGGGTGTGATGATACTTCAGCAACAGTGCTGGGACCAGGTTAAACAGGCTGTGAGGCTGGATCTTAGCCCTCCCCTAGGTGTTGAAGACTGCAGCAGAAGTGATGGCCTGTACTGGATGAATTACTTTGGATAGTTCACAGAAGTGTTATTTAATAATGCTGTAAACTAGTTAAATCTGGTGACTTGTTCTGTTTCTAGTGTGTAGGACAAATGATTCACTTCTTTGAAAGGACTTTGCCTCTTTGACTTTTCACTTCCAAAAATGCCGGTGTACCTAACAAGCACACCCTCACTCTTACTACACCTGAAATACTTTTTCATTCTTCATGCTTAACTATTTGCTATAATTCATGTACAACACCAAAATACATGCCCTATTATGCTGACTTCACTAGATTTTGTAAATGATTCCTCTAAGTCTCAAATAATCCCTTAATATTAACATTTAAGCACCATGTGTTTTCTTCTTGTACACCTTAATATGCTCCTCCCTCCAGTTTCTTTTTCAGAACTGCTATGCAAGCCTTCTGGTGTTCCTCCAGCCATATGTAGTCTTAGAAATAGACAGATGATTTCAATACCTTCTAGTTAGGACACTTTTCTAATTTCTCAGTCATAGGGATTCTAAAAGCATCACAGACCAAACACATTTTAGACAAGTAGGGTTTGGAGGCCATACCATTCCTATTTCATCATCCATAAAGACTCTTCTACTTGGTGATAGCAATATCACACACCAGTTTGATGAGTTTTATCTCAACTCCTTTGAATTTCCCTTTCTTTCTGAATTGGATCAGTGGGAGGGCATATGGTCTTATAATCAAAGACCCTTGGAAAAGAGACAGGTGATGATACCTTTCCAGTCCAGGCATCTTTAAGAGAATTCTTCTGCCTTCTTTGAGCATGTCTCTGTGTGTTTGTCTACACCTAGGAGCTCTAATCTAACCACCCTTATTCTTAGAACTTTTAGTTCAGATGAAAGGTGAGTTATTAAGTTTTATTTTTTCTGTAGCGATTAGTCAAGAAAGAATGATGATAGTGAATTATATTATTTTTCTTTGTGCATAGACCTGACTTAAAAGACTTTTTTTTTTTTTTTTTAAATCAGATTCCTGGTAAGTTCCTAAACAACCAAATATGTTAACACCTTCACAGGAAAAAATCCTTCATGTTTGCAATTTGTAGCTAAATTAAGCAGCTTGCTCTATGGTTATCAGAAGTATAATAAAATTCCAGAAACATATTCACTTGCAGCTAATTCCTGTAAGGCATACACCATATACATTTCTAGAAAGCTTGAAGTATGCCTCACAGTCAGCCTATTCCCCAAAGGGATGCCACAGTTTTAAAAGAGCTTTAAAAAACGTGCTCGTCCCCTGACGGCACTCTGTAGTACTGGTGCCTCTGGTGCTCTGTCAGTAAATGCAGCAGTAACTTATTTGCTTCTTACTGGCTTCTGAGTGAATACATACCCCAGGGAAGGAGCTTTGCAAAGCACAATGATTTTAAAATAGAGCCTGGGCTTTCAGCGAGGGGCAGCCAGTGGTTAAGGCAGCAAGAACATCTTGTTGATGCTGGGGGCTCAGCCTCCTCCAGTCACTTGGGCTCTAGCTTCTGCCTTGATAGAGACTGAAGAGATGCAGGAAGCCTCCTGCAATTCAGGCTATAAGGATGATATCCTTTTAAACATACAAGTTTCCTGATAAGTGAGTTGATGTCTGTGCCATTTATGATCTTCATGGTAAATTCTCCCTGGAACAGAGCATATGGGCCTGGAAGGCAGCTGTCCTGCTTGGTAAGATCTAAAGGTGCAAAAGGTGGGAATTGTGCCAGAAGCCTGATCCCTAGCTGCCAGATTGGAAAGTCTTCCCTCTTGGGAGACAAGAGCAGGACAGGAGCACTTCCCAAGGTGGAGGAGGGGTTGGGCATTTGAAGGGAACAGAGAGAGCTGTGCCAGGCTGAGTGACAGTCAGGTGGTTAGTGACTTTTCCTGCAATGGGAGCAAACACCAGCCCAGGAATGGTTTTAGGCCACTGCCAAGACAAGTACTAGAAATGCTACAGACTATAGAAACAGTCTTTTCTTAAACATTCCTGTACTTTTTTTTTTATTCAATAATGCGGCACTGTTCCACTAAACAAGAAGGACTGTAACAAAGACATGCTGTTTAAAGCAGTTACTGGAGGTACAGGGCATTAAATGGGTGTGAAAAGCATCTCACAGCTGCAATGCTGTTGTGCCAGGCTGATTTCTCTAGATAGTGGCTTTGTTTGTTTGTCTGTCCGTCCTTTTTTACCAGCTAGAAGAGAATAAGGAGATTTCCTCTCGTTTTGGTGAGGAACATTACAAGGAGAGCTAGGGAAATCCTCCTGGGCAAAATTTCATTGCAATTGGTATTTTTCTGCAAAAAGTCTCAATTTTGATGAGCTGTCCTTTCCTGATGAAAATCACTTTGCCAGATAATTCAGGGCTGAAGATGAGAAGAAGTAGGGGAAGATAGAGTATTAAGAAATTCTGCAAAGAAAGGAGGTCATATGGTAAAATATTGACTCAATGACATCATTTTCATTGATACTGCCACCAATATAATTCAACTTGATAACACAGATATTACATACACAGACATAAACATTCAAGTAGGGAAAGGCACAAGTATAACTATTTCATTGATTTTAATTAAATTTTCCTAAGTATTGCAAGGTTGGCATATTTTTAATTTTATTTTCATTAAAGGGCATGCTTGGTCTCTCAGAGCCCTAATAAAATCTTCTTTCGGCCTCTTTCCTTTCTTTGCTACAATCTAAATTTCTACATAAGAAAAGGACCAAAATATTTAATTTACTACTTCCATATACTGAAATTTGCACACACTATCCCCTTAATTTAGACCACTATTCACTGTATCATAATAAGGAACATTCTGCTAAAATATGTCCACCTAGAGCTCAGTAGTCTTTGAATGCTAGATAAAATCATTCTATAAGGCTAATGAAGACAGAAACTCTGCCTGTAACAATATTAAGTTTGTTTTCTCTAGTGATTCGAAGAAGTGAGCAATCTGTCAGTAATACATTGAGGGAAATTACTTGTCTTGTAGGAATTCCCGCTGACAGTCACTCACTCACAGTGCTGACCCAAACATCTACCCGCTGACAAACAAATTACAGTGTCTAACTTTGAAAAGGTAACTAGCTGGTTTTAATTTTGATTGGTCCAGACAAATCTCTTTCACATTTACCCAATACTCATTCTTCGTTGTGTTAAAAAAAAAAAAAAAGAAAGAAAGAAAAAGGAAAACCCCATGGTTTTTGCATTTCAAAAAATTATTATTGCCTACATCCGAGAGTGTTATGTCAGATAAAACTGCTAAACTGTGTCTAACCAACATTAAGACTGGCAGCCCTGCCAGTGACTGACTGGGTGAGTGAACACATTACTGAGACAGCATTGTAGAAATTAATTTTCTTCAATAAAGTGATTTTTAAGGCTCATATATTTCACAATCTAAACATATGTCACTGTTTCATAAACAAAATAAATGGATTAAAATAATACATTACCAATATGCTGACACATGGAGATATTTTAATTAGAAATACTTAAGCTGCGTGATATTTAACTGCTATATTTGTTGAAGAGGAGCATGCATCATTTAATAAGACATAAGGCAGGTACATCACTTTGCATGATGTGGTACCAGAGTGGGACCAAATCACCTCCTCCAGTGTGAGCTATCACTATCAGATCATATTAGCCCCACTGAAAAATCGCATCAAGGTTACAACATATAGAGGAAACTCTGTAAGAGCAGCAGTCCACTAAAACAACTTTTTCATTGAAATAATAAGTCACCCAGATTCTAGTTCCTGAGAATAATATTTCTTCATAAAGGGACGCATTTAACAACTTAGCTATTTAAAGGTCATATTTACATGACTGTCGCATTACATTGGCCTCTTTCCTGCACATTCTTCTTGACTTACTTTAAGGACCAGCACTAAAATAGCTGAGGAAAGCAAATGTCAACTATGTCCTGAAATTTATATGTGTGAGAGAATTGGAATAAGTAGAAATGTAATATATTGTTTACTGTACCAAGTGCCCTCTGTTCTCTAAAGGTCAAAAGCATTGTAACCTTGGAGTTACAGTTTCTGATTGTTCCCAGGGTTAAATACATTATCAAAATTAATGGCTCAAACCCCTCAACCTCCAGATATATGAGTATTCATGCCTCCATCTGCTGAACTGTTCAACTAAAAATAGCATTCTTTGGCCTTCCCTCTACTAATATTGTGCCCCTGAGGCAGGCTATGCAATGCTTCAGCAGTACACTAGATCTGCACCCAGCAGTAAAAAAAAGGTCATTTAATTTGTCTGCAATTGAAGAGAGTATTGAGGAACAGGATGAGATGGGAAGGCAGAAAAGAAATAGGCAAATATGTGTTTAGTTAATTTTTTTTTTTTTTAACTGGATTATAAAAACTTCAGGTTTCAAGAACACAGCTGCAACTATAGTTAAGACTTGCCAAGGTTCATTAGTGTTATAAGCGATAAATTCTGAAGGACAAATTACACAAATACTTTGAGGAAAGAGTTATGAAAGAAAGCTTTTTTGTTTTGCTTTTTTTTCTTAGAGCTCACTTTGTTTAGGAATAACTCCAGCTAGCATCATTGTAGTGCTTCCATTTCTATCAACAGTTTATCAGTCGTGGTTGAGAGAGTTGCGACATTTCCTTATTTTCCACATAGACAGCTTTGTAGAAATATGTAAGAATGAAGGCAGATTTTTTTAAATAAAGAGCATATGGTAACATTCCTTGTTTGAAACTAAGGATGTATAGGTGCCATCTCTGCCACCACTGTGGCTTCCCAGTAACTAGGTTACTGCTCCCAGCAACATGAGATCTGGGAAAACCCATTCCATGATCAAGTTCACTCATTTAGCAAGATTCTTTGCCACACATCTCTAGAATCAGTCAATATCAGTGCAAACATGTGACAACTCAGGAAAAGATTCAGGGAAAAGGGAAAGGGGAGAAACTCCAGAGAAGGTGTGTCTAAAGAGGAGCAAAAGGAAAATTATCGACCGGTTTTACAGCTCACACTGATTAATTAAAGCAACACGCTTTTGTTACACATATGCATCAGAACTCTTTCATACACCACTATGCATACAGGCTACAGGTGTATTTGGTAATATATCTGTAAACTGTTTAGCAGAACATTGATTTGACCAGATTCACAGTTGTTTGAAGCTGGAGGGGTGAACAGAAGTAACTTGGTTTTTCTGATTAGACTACACTTAGAGAGCTGTTCTCTCATCAGAAAGATCCTCCCTCATACCAAGAGTCCTAATGAGGCTTGGTCCTACCAGGCATATTATTTAAATCTTTGGCTGAGTTTTGAGGAAACCGGTGAGATGGGGCTGAACCAACAGTGGGAAGTGTAGAACACAGAGTTTTAAGTCTTTTTGTCAACAACACCATTAATGACACCTTCATGAGATCAGTACACAGAACTAAATAAGCTGTATGATATCCACCCAAAGCAGAGCAAGCCACCAATTCAGGAACATGGACTGGCATAAATATGTGGCAGTTACTATTTTATTTCAGGACACCCAAGGCTACAACTGACTATTAATGGTATCTACTGTGAGCTGATTAATGTGATATAAAATGTAAACAGCATATGGGTCAAACAGGTCTGTTGCTGAAGGATAATTTTTTTTTTCTTCTATTTTTTTTTTCTTTAATGCAGAGTAAAACTTTTCTTTATGACAGTAAAACTAGTTACTTGAGAAACTCCTGTATATTACTTCAGTAAAGTTTGGTTATTTTTAACCAGAGAATTCAGAGAAAGTACATTTTGATAACAATGTGCTAAATAGCTTGAATAAGAGGCAAATAATTAATTACAACTTGTCCACTGGAGAAACATCATCTGGGGAATAATTGCTATTGTTACATGATGTACCTGGGCATAAATGGTTCTCTGTGCTGTTAGATTCAGAACTTGCATAGAAACAGCCCTAACACACAGAGGGGTGAGAACACAAATTTGCTGCTAGCTCCCACCTGGACCTTGATCATCCCAAAAAAAATATAAGTGGAAAAAAAAGGAGAGATTACAAATTTGAAGCCGACAGAATTTCCACTGCAGCTGGATACAGATTATGGAAAATAATTTTGGAACTAATAATAAAGGCCTGGTAAAGTTAAAATGTTAGAGCTATGGCAAAGCTCTTTTATTTGACATAGCTTTCCCTCCAAACATGTATATCAGACATACACTCACATGTAGAAACAAAACCAAACCTGCAAACGAATTAGCTATTTCTCCCACTGGCTGAAAGGAACAGAGATTAGTTTTGTGATCAGTATTTTTAAGCACTTGGGAAATACTCAGATACCATGGCCACAGCATTCATGTAAATAAATAAGTGGGTGGGGTGCATGGAAGAAAGGAAGCAGAACAGAGAAAGAAGGGGGAAGGGAAGCAAAGATGGAAAAATGAACTGAAATTCTACACCCCAACAGTCTTCATGACGCATCAGGTATAACAACAAATTCCCTCCAACAAACACACCCAAATAAGTACTCATTTAGTGAACACTCAGAGAATTGACACAAAGAGAATATTAACAGTTGGAGTAAATAAAATTTAGTTCTGTCAAATTTTACTATCTGATGAGCAGGTATCAATTAAAGGTTAAGTGCTCTATTACCTAAATTGAAATCCAAATTAAATAAGTATGAGGGGTG
>VXBX01007604.1:124688-148848 GCA_013400415.1 Scytalopus superciliaris
GGGGGGGGCGGTTACAGCCATCTCAGTGTTATAGATTCTGTCAGACATTAGGAAACTCTCTCCTGTCAGCTTCATCATAGCTGTATATAAGCAAGTCCTTAAGTTTTATGTTCATAATGATCTTCTGAGCTCAGAAGTTCATGAGCAACCAAGATATGTACTGGAAGGGCCTCAGAACATAAAAAAAAATCTCCTCTCTTCTGTAGGACCTTCCACTGAGGGAACGAACTAGTGTATTTTGCTAAATAATATAATTTTATTTCTTCTAGGCGAAGAGGTTGTGTGCAGATTTGCAACAGTACTTGGTAACTACTATCTTGGCATTGAAGTAAGCAGCCATGAAATCGGTTCCTACTTAGCTCATGAAGACATTTCTGCATGGACATGTACACATAATCCACACCCCTGCTTGTACCCTGAGGCAGGATTCATCTTGGCTGTCTTGTCACACCAACACTGATATGCCACTTCCACTTTGGAGCTGGCTTATAGCTAGCCCTTTTTGCAGGCAAAGCAAATTAAGTGACTGTGCACACAGTATTTTGACACTCCCTAAATGACAAGTCAGTTTCAAAAGTACTTAGTCCCCATTGTTCTTATTATTGAAATGCCTCTCACTGCATTTTCTGAATGTCAAGGAAAACTGGCAGGGTCAAAATTCAGTCTTGCCTACATCAAACTGCAGTAAAATGAAATAGAACCTAAACAGGAAACCTAAAAGAAAATGGTGTGTGTCTGAAGGGTTAATCCATCCCCTATCTTCCCTCAGAGGTACGAGCAAGTTTAAACTGACAGTTCTAGAGGTGAAAGTTTCATTTCTCACAAAAGCAGGAAAGTACAGGCAGTAGCAGTCAAGGTCATAAATATTCCTCAGACATGACTTTGAAGAACCCTCTCTATGAAAGAGTATAGCTTAATCTCCAGTTTCATTAATTCCTTAAATACTGTACCGAGAGTGCCAAAAATAGGAATTAATCAATACCAAGTGTAGTTACAGCGGTTTTTTTTAATCATGATGTCTCACTGGCAGAAGCTACTGACCTGCCCAGATATCTTTGCCACACATGCTGTAGAATTTAATAAATATGTTAAGCCATAAATGTTCTAATTTCTTTAAAGCCATTGGGTATAATCAGATGATTGTAACTCCTGGTCTTTACCAGCATTATCTGAATATAAACTAATAATATACCAGCAAATAGCTTAGCTGTGATCCAAGATAACTAGGCCTGGGTTTCTTCCTGTACTTCATTCCTCTAACATTTATTATACATCTCTCTTTCGGCATTCTGGAAAGTGAAAAAAATGCTCTAAAGCTGTGTCACCTCCTATTAGAAGGTCAATAGGAGCAAGTTAAAACAGTGTAAGCTTGTTAAAATGCTAGGATAGATACTGTAATGAACACTTTAGAATAAGTGCAGAAATTTGGTCACATGCAGGAAAACATGCTGGTACTCTGCGTCCTGTATCATTATTGTACCAAGAAGTCTACAGAATCAAAATTAATACAACATGATTAACATAACACCTTTCAGGCACAACCAACAACTAAGTCATTAATAGTCACTATATAGAAAGCATCTCAGATTAAAATAGGAAGAACCAAGGAAAGTATACGCTTTCTCTTGTCTGTGAGAACAAAGATATTAGCCAGGGTGTTACAGGCAATTTCCACAACTGGCAACTCTTTGTCTTTGGAAACAAAATATTCTTTGCTTTGGTCCCCATTTGCTGTGAGGTAGTGATGTGTGTGAATAGTCATTATCCTGTGCAATCTAGAGCTCTCTGCCTCTCAGAACTCTAGTAACTGGTTCCTGCATACAGTGCACCAGTTTGTCAAACTGAAAAAGAACTCTGGGATTTCTAATTGTAAAAATAAGATAACTGGACAAAGATTCTGGTGTGTTTAGAGAGGAATGTCTCTAGACTAAAGAGACAGAAGGAAGTGGAACAAACGGAAATACTTGATGAAATCCTGCTTGGCTTCACTTCATCTAATATTAAGTAAACTTGCTAGAAAAGATTTTAGGTTCAACCTGGTTTTTAATTAGCATGCTGTTTACATCATCTATTATGAGGCTTTACTTTGGATTTGACCCTGTTCCTGCTGCAGTCAACAGCAAAAACACCACTAAAATCAGTGGGAACAGGATCAATGCTTTACTTTGTACATTTCATATTTAATGAATAAAAGAAACTGGTCTTTATGTTTTGTAGTTACTAGTTATCAGGTTAATATGCTAAAGGCAGCTTGACAGGGAATACTATTAATAAGCAAAATAAGGTTGCGGCTTCTGGACTGAGGTCACTTACAAAGAATGTACAAATGAAAATAAGGTTGACTTTTATTTACTTAACTATCTTCCTACATTGAATTCCTTTGGCAAAGTGTCTTTAAACATTTAAAGCCCTGTTTACAAGGAGGCTCTGAAAGTAGCTTCAAACCATTATATCCCTAATTGAATTCCCCAGGAGTCCTGTAAACTTGGAGGAAAAAAGAAAGAAATCATAACATTTGCTAAATCATCTCAAAACATATTTCACTGCAAGGTTATGTGACCTGTTATGAGTCTGAATGATGACTGGAACTGAACTACTGAAACCTTTTATTAACTAGATTTAAATCAAACAAAAGGATAAGATTTTTGGCACAAAAGACAAATATACTGAAGATAACAGTATTAATTAAAGAGATGTAGCTTTTGTATAATGACACAGGGCAGACCAGATGCAAATTCCTAGACAAGTGGGCCAATATATTTAAAACAAATGATTTTGTGGGAAATAAAGGTAAAAATATCATCGTGTTCAATAACCAACAGTCCATCTACTTTCTTCAATCCAGAAGTTTTTTTTCAAGCAGAGTTGCAAAAGCTCCACAAAATTTTCAACCAGCTATGCCTGTTGTGTATCAAGTATATGAGCGAGATCACACAAGAAACTACAGTTAATGTCTTAAAATGTGCAATAGCTTCACATCCCTATCAGCTTACCTGGTTTGTAAGTTATTCCTGGGGGGAAGAGAAATCCCTGCTGGGCTGCAGCAGCCGCTGCCAGCGTCCGCTGGTCGTGTGGAAAAATTGGGATCATGAGCGGAGGCATGTGACCCTGAACCTGCTAAACAGAAGAGAGCCTCTGATCAGAAATAGCACAAATTTGTCTTGACAGGTATTTCTCCAGTACTGATAGTGTTCTTGTGTTCACACAGTCCCACAGAACCTTCGCCTTAATGCAATCTCTGCCAACTTCACATTATCACATCAAAGCCCTCACTAACATTGTGTTCCCTCAGTGTCAAAGGTGTAACAGTCTCAGTGAACTGCACGTTTTTCTCTTTCTTTCTGGTTCTCTATTTTTTTTTTTTTAAATTAATATTCCCTGTCCTGGCACAAGGTAAAAAGGTACAAAACATACCATAGTTTTTTTAAAAAGTAGAGTGGCACATATTTCTATTGATTTTACACGTTTTCTCATCTTTGCTCACAGACAGCAGAGTGACAAGCATTTAGAAGTAACCAAACACTACAGTATCTACTTTTATGTTCAAATTTTAGTAACCTTAGGGTAATTTTAATTCTGAGATCTTACAGCATTGTATTGTTCACATATATACCAAGAACTCAGATATGTTATTTCAAAATCTCACCACAGTACTAAATAGTTTTCTAGTCAACACTCCAGATCTTAAGGTTTAAGGCTCCATTACCTTGGCTCCCAACTAAACATCATCTGCCACACACACCTCGCTATAAATTGTTTGTCTGTCTGATGAGTTTTATAGCTTTATGCAGTATCGTGAAGGTTGGTAAGTTGTTGTGGTTATGGTAAGGTTATGGAGATGTATTCAGACACCATTTCAGAAAAAAACCTAGTATATCAAATTTGTTTTGACCTTAATAAATGTATCAAAAAGTATGAGCAAGCAAGAGGAAATTCTTCACATTATACCAGCATTTGTGTTCAACATACAGAAAATGAGAGATGTGATAGAATCATGTCTGTTAAATCCATACATTAATTTCCTAGCTCCTTAATTTACGTTACCTGTGTTTCAGAGACAGTGGCTAGGATCTCGAAGAGTTTGTGTTCATCATTCCTTAACCCCAAAAGTACCCAAGGGTTTGACTACGATTTTTATGATTAGTAGTTAAGCAAATATATAATGGTTTATATATCAAAGCTAGTAAATTTAGGAAGAAATTTGGGGTTTAGGTAGAAAAAAAATATTTAGCCCTCATGCCACCATAAATCGGTGGCATTAAATACCATTAAAAAGTTAAAGTACACTTCAAGCAATTTTTTTCCATTTAATTCCTAAAAACTTTTCTAGTCAAATCCCATATGTTGACCTATGACATTGTTTAAATAGTGCCAAATTTTCTTGTCATATCTCCATTACTTTCACAGCCATTGATGCAGTGCAGAAATGCTACTGTGTGTGTCTATGAGGGTTAATTTACCAACAACTCTTCTCTTGGGAAAGCCCTAAGATGTAGGTTAATAAAGGTCAAGCAAAAAATAAACACTTTACAGTATTTTTTGAATCCATTCCTCAGGAAAATCAACTTATAATAAAAAGGTCTTTGTGCAATTACCGCTATGGCACTGGGGCGTGAAAGAAACTAGCTTTGCGCAGCTATTTCTCTCATTTTAGCTGAGGTAAGCCTGGCTGTGTGTTTTAGGTTATGAGCTAAACTTGGTCAGATTGGAGTTGATCCCCATGTGCCCAGAACAGGCATCTACCTCTGATAAAATGGTGCTGGTTTTGCTATGTGTTGTTCCTATACGCCGGCTCTACAGCACAGCAAATGAAAACCACAGGCTTTGTCTGACAGAAGCAACTCTATTGGAAGAAATTCAATACAATACAACTTATAATCATTTTCAGTAGTTCCTAACTAGTATCTAATCAAATGGAGCTAAAATCTTAAGAAATATCCCTCACATGAAAAGTATTTCCAAGGGGTTGCAAGGTACAAGACACCAACACAATCTCACAAGACACAAGCGATCAGAGTGAGTGCTATGGTTCAAGTGATGGTGCATACATACTCATGGCAACACTTCACTCTATTGCGTCATAAAAATAATCCAAAACATAGAATAACCAAATCCTACAGTGGTTATTCTCCAGTGCAATCCTGTAGATTTGGATCTGCTAAGCTGTATGCAAACAGATTTTGTTTAAACTCTCAAATAAAAGCAATTGTGTAGGTGTGGAGAATTACTGCTTCATGTTGTGCCTATATGCTATTCTTCCTACTCTGAATTCTGGATCAGGTGTTCAGTCTATATAAATTGCCATAACTCTGACTAAAGGTTACATTTAGGCTGTAAGTTTGAGTTTACATTTAAGAGAGTCATACAGACTGAAAAAAGCCTATACTGAATGGCAACCTTTCCCTCCCTGTGCATCTTCCCTCTGGCCCATATTAAACACTAGTCCTATGTAAATGTTGGTTCACCCAGAATTATTATATACATAGGTGTGCATTTTCAGAATAGGTCAACTGAAAAGCACAAATCAGCATTAAATATGAAGAGAATGTAAAAGTATTACCAATCACAGAATTATTAAGTATATAAAATGAATGCAATAAATCCAGTAAACTCCTTAATTTTTGACAATCTATTTTCCTGAGAGTTTTACTATTATTATTATGATAATTTTGATTTTACTGAGGGGGGAGAAATTGGCAGTAGGGGCTGATTGGTGTACTTCATAAAATCGGCTACATGCCCAGAAATTTTAATTGCTGAGATGTTCCTCGGGTCTTTCTGAAAACCAAGACAGTAGCAGATGCCTAAGAAACACTCTGACTCTGTCTCTTCCCATTCGTAAAAATAACGTATTGTTGGATCGGCACTTTCCCCTTTTGTCTCTTCTGTGCTGTCGTTGATGATGCCATTTTTTGCCATCTGCCCCAGAGCTTCATTAAAGATACATGAATGGACTAACTGGGCTGCTATCTTGTGAGGAACAGGTGCTATTGTTTGTCCCCAAAGACTTGCACTAAAGATCTCACTCAGAATACTTGAGAAAGAGCATCTGCAGCAGTCAGTCAGAGAGTAACTTGGCAGAGCCCATACTATGGGCTAATATGCAAACAGAGTCACTCAGGGGGACTCATTTTCTCTTTCATGAATTTTTTTGGTGTGGGGTTTGCTGGGTTTTCTTGTTTGGTTGGTTGGGTTTTTTTGTTTTTGTTTTTTGTGATGTGTAGTAAATGTTTGGTTTTGAACAATTCTGTCAGTCTGTATTTTTAACTAAACTGTACAAACCCCAGAAGAAACCTGAATATATTCTTTCCGAAATTCAATTCTGCTACCTTGAGTAAATTCATCTTTTATATAAAGCTACCTCATAAAATTAGCCTTTGTTTTTATACAACAAGCTCAGGTTTAAGTGAGTTAAACAAAAAAATCTGCCAAGATTAGGGAACTCTTAAAAGGTAGTGTACCATTCCTTTAATATCCCATCACAACTCTGACGGCCCTTGGGAACTGATTACAGCACTTCCTTGCCTGAGATCTAAGTCAGGAAGCAACTTTAGAGCAAATCAGCCCTGATTAGTTCAAGAAACAACTTCCAATTTGATTCTCCCTGAAATAATAAAAACTGGTGGCCTGTTTGATAAGGTGGGCAAATCTGCAGTGCTTTGTCCCACAGCAATGTGAATGCTCATCTCAGAAGTTGGCTGAACAATCATCCTTGTTAAAAAGTTATTGATGGTTAGTGTTGTGCACGGAAAATGTAAGCCAAATGATAGGTTATACAAGAATAATACTTTGAATTAAAATGATCTGCCTCTTTTGGATAAGGAGCACAGCTCATTTAGTGAGACTGAGGAAGAGTTCTGTCTTTAAAAACCAAAGCTGCCTCTACAATAACTAAAAATGCAACTAAAGTAAAGGCATTCAGAGAAAAGGCTGGCAGCACTGCAAGCAAAAATGCAGCTTGCACATTTCTGCTTGGCTGTGAGGATCACAGAAGTAATCCCACCATACAATGGCAGATGAATTCCTCTTCCTTTAGAAGACCAAATTTTGCAAGTTGCCTCTCTGCACACTTCACTCAAGTAAAGGACAGAATTCAGTGACATAGTTTTTCAGAGATAGTAAGCAATCTTCATAGTATTTTATCCTTCTTTAAGCTATTTTCTTTTTTATTACATCCGGTGTTAGTTTAAAACAATATGATCTAATGCCGTAGAATAAGCCTACATTGCTATTTAAAACCAATCTTTGAATTTACTGAATTAATTTTTTTTTCTTCAGTATAGGATGAACAGAACCTTTTATCATTGTGATGTTGCAGTCTTTCTGAGAACCTAAGTCATTCACAGGGAGATATAATAAACTTTTCATGGATTAAATTTGAATTTCTGCCTAAGACTGTTTAGCTTCTTGAGTTAATTGGTACACCCAGACTACAACTTTAACCTAAGCAGTCGCTGAGCCTTGAATTTCCATAGCAAAATGTGTTTGAAATTTTCTAATCTCTCATTTAGAAACTACAGTTTAATAGAAGACATTCCCAGGTAATGGCAGTAAATCAAGTAAGAATGTGCATTTTCAAAGTGCCCAAAATATGTTGTTATATGATAGAACATAGCAGCTATAACTGATAGCTCAACAGGTGATACTTTAAGTTGATTTATTTTAAGGATCTTAACAGCACTGAAAGCAGTGTCTGTGGTCCCAGAACTATTAGTGCAAGCTTTTAAATACCCTCTATCTTATATCCATTTGCCTCATCTGCATTTTAAATAGTCTTTATACAATACCTGGCACAACTACTTTTTTATCACCATTAGATTTTCATTTGTTTCAATAACTAATGTTGGGCTTTGTTCCTTTTAAGAGAAGAATTATATGAAGTTTTGGTACTTTGAATTTTATTTTGATTAAGTCATTTTTGGTGGCATTGCAAGAATGAAAACATGTTGCATAAGGAGGTAAGGACTTCTTTCATGAAAACTTACATATGTGAAAGTCAGTTAAAAAGCAGCTACGAGCCAAGATTTATGCAGGTTTGAGACTAAATCTCCTCCCCAAATGTTTTAATGAGCTCATGCCATGACAGCCCTTTTATGAGCTCAAAAATTATCTATTTAGAAAACCTGCAGAAGAACTGTACTGAAAAAAAAAATTAAAATTGCCTTTGGTTACAGTTCAATGTGTGGCTGTTTTATTTGTGCTGTTCTGATGAACAAAACAACTGTAAGGGTGGGTTAACTGGCCAGTTCAGTCATAAAGGATCTGGCTATTTTGTGTGAATGTCGCTGGGCCTTTTGTTCTGGGCTCAGAAATGTAACTTATAAACTCTCCAGGCTTTGAGTTAATGGCCATCAATGCACAACATTCTCAAATGCAAAGATAATACCTGCAAGCAGACCCAAAGGCTTAAGTGAGAAATCCCCTCTAGCAATTAATCCCAGGGAAGCACCTGTGACTCTGTGTGAGGAGGACTGGCAATTGGAGAAAGGTGGGCTCCAGCAGACCCAAAGTGATCACTCAGTCACTGTGTCATAGCTAAGACACTGAAAATCATGTCAATCTAGTTCACACTAAAAATTATTCAGAGACTACTTTCTGCTCCTGTTAGCAATATAGAATCACTGGAGATCTATCTATATTGGGAGGTATATTATGTTCTAATTTATCTGCCATCTAATTATCTACAGTCTAATTGAAAAATATTTCCTCTCAGTGAAAGTACATGAGCCACAAAGAAAATGTCTGCCAATGAGATCCCAGGGGAAGTGTTGGCAAATAAACTGTAAAAAAGATACCACAGACTTGCAAAGTGACAACATTTCATACTGGAAACACTATGGGAAAAACATGTAGCCCACTACTGAATTTGTAAAGGAATTGTAACTGCTGTTTTCTTTCTTTTCCCCTACCATTTTTTTTCCATTTGTCCAATGCATCAGCGTGATTTAGAGATATAAGTTCTACTGCAGTGGCCACAACATTAATGTGAAAATTGCAGCCATGATCATAGAGCAAAACAGAGCATCCTTTTTTCCACCCACCCCCCCCCACCACCACTTTGAAACTTTAAATGAAATAAATTTAAATTCCATCTACTTGGGAAACAAAGAAGGGAGCAACAGAAAAATACTGCCAAGCACACTGAAAACAGAATGGTTTTAAACTCTAGATCTCATTTCATTTCTATTAGCTTCTCATTATGTTGCCCTGTTTTTATCTAGCTTCTTAACTATCTGGAAATACAGAATTCAACTAAAGATGATCTCATGAAGTTAGGAGTATGATAAATGGTAATTAAATCTATTTAAATTGTCTGTATTTTAAGAAACTCTCACTAGGAGGGATGGAGAACATCTCTGCTATAGAGAAATAAATAAAACATGTTATGCAAAAGTGAATTTATAGTTCATTTGGAATTAGAGATCTACCACCTTTTCAATCCATACAAATGCATAATCTTGTCAATTAAATATTATTGTTAAGGTCTAGTAGTATGTTAAAATCACTTTAAAGTGCAACTAAGGAAAATTCATGTGTGTTTATTACTCCTTAAGGGTCTATTAGTGGGTATTTTATTCAGATTTGTGTTGTAAAATCTGCATAAACTCAGCATATTGTTATCCCCATGTGTGCATTTGTTTGGTTAAAGCATAACAGCAAATCTCTATTACTGCAACTTCTGGAAAAGTCAAGAGAACTAAAACAGTCCTAATTTTAATCAGATACAAACAGTTATCTCTACAGAAGTGAAGAGTTGACTATTATGCAAATTGTCACAGTTAGTGGTCACCAAGCCATCACAGAAGACTGAGCAAGTCAATTATTTCAGATATTCCAAAGACTAGTGAAGATGTATGTTTCTCATTTGCACCTTGTCTTATTCATGCCAAAATAAGAAAAATATTGTGGCCTAATGATACTTGTTGATATTTTATACATGGCAGCTCTATTACTTCAGCTCAAATCTAAATATAAATTATGTTAGAAATTCCTTATTAGCTTATGTTTTTTATGGTGATATCAAAATGTGCAAGATTTTTGGAGTACATTGAAATTTCCTGTTGATGGAAAAATTTAGAGCAAGAAATGCTTTATAATTTGCATTTGGTATTGATACTTTCAAGCAGTTTCTCCCCCCAGATCCTTTCAAGACAGAGTTCTTTTTTCTGCATATTAGCCATCACTAGTTATTAACATGAAACTAATTCCCTCAATAGGAAGGCTTGCAATGTATAGAAAAAATCATCTCAGACCACAATATTGATGGTTACTAAAGGAAGGATTGTCTTTCACTTTAAAGAGTACCTCCAGCTGAAGTGGGAATGAAAACAGAAACATCTTTTAATGTCTCTGACCAAAAATCCTTCTGCTCTACAGAGGTAGAAAAGGTGCAACAAAGGAACAGAATATATTTTAAAAAAACACACAATATATCTGAAATTCAGGAGGGCACCGATGAAAACAGGAGTTCTGCCACTTTCTCTGCTATGGGAAGAATTTTGTCTTGAGCAGCATGTTGTTTTTAAAGCTTTATATATTTTCACTAATATTCTAAGATTTGTAACTACATTCTAATGTCACTACATAAGCACTTAAAACTTCTACATACTTTACAATTATTAATTCATTCAAGCTCAAAGACCCATTCAGAAGACAGTATTACATCTACAGTTCACACAGGAGGACTCTCAAAGAGGCCTGGAATTCTTTTTCAGTCACAGAAGTGACAATACATGGTGGAATGCAACCAATTCCACTGTACTCTACTGCTTGCAACCTTTATACCTCACTGCGTGGTTGTACCAGGAGCTACCCAAGGTGCAGAGCTATGGCTAATGAGGGACACGGCTCTGTTGAAAAATCAGAAGGAGGCAGCTATTGAGCAGGTATATGCCAGCACTACACAGTCTAGCCCTCCAACACTTGTATAATGGCAGGATACAAGGGGAGAGTTGAGGCACAGGTGCAAAAAAGAGACACCTTTCACATCCCACTCACTGCTATGACTGATTTCTTCTCATATTTATAATAAAGAAGAATAAATTCACAGAGAAGTAGAGACAAGTGCTGCTATTTTTCCTCAAGCATAAATGCATAATATTCAAGAGACTAGGTCAAAGGAGGTATTCACATCCAGTGAGAATATTCTTGCTCCTGTATATTTTTGAAAGATATTTAATGCAGAATAGTAACCTAGATAACTTCCAGAAATCACATGATGTTTATGGAGTGTCTAGATAGAAACACAAAGGGCTATCAAAGGCAATTATGTGGAGAACTAGTTTAATGCAGAAAACTCCTGTGTCTAGAGATCAAAGTCAAATCAGAATACTGATTGCATGCAAAAATTAATTTGTTCCATCTCTTCCTAGGATTCCTCAGATTTTGACATCATCTGACCATATTTACTCAGAAAAGGATCCAAGAAACTGGTGTGTTTGCACAGTATGACCGAGGCGATTGCCACCACTAGTATACAGCAATTATTGCAAATTTGGGAGTAAGCAACAGAGTTCCTAAACTTCCAGTGACATACACACTGTGTGCTTCCTACACCATCTCGGTCTCAAATCCATTTTATTGGCTTCTCAACTTTCTGCAGCATTTTTGATTAATCTACCAAAAAAAGTATTTTGAAAGAAAAAAATCATTAAAAAGGTAAAGTCAGAAAATCAGGAAACTCATCTTCCAAATTAGCATTGGGTATTTCTTATGCAACTTTAGGTGTTAAAATCCCAGCAACAGCTACACTTCAGCTATAAAACCACACTGCTGTGCTGCCTTTTCTGCAGTGGATCCTGATACTCGAGAAGGAATGTCAGTCTTCCCAATTTCTGGCTTTCCCCGATTTGTCAGAACTCCAGTGTCACTTAAGGCGCGCTTTCGGCTTGCGAATAGGTCCATGCCGTGAATCCTGTGATCACACTCGGGTTTATCCCCAGGCTGGGGCATCTCCTCCGGCTGCTCGTGGCCGGCTGTGGGAGCCCACAGCACGAAGCTGTGCCGCAGTTCCCGATCTCCGCCGCCGCGAAGGGCTGGCTCCTCTGCAGCCCCAGCACGCTGGATGGAGCTGGTGCGATCCAACGCAGGCTCAGAGCTACATAGCGTTACGGGGCAATAACAATGGCCCTTTGTCCAGCTGTGGCCGCTTCCCCCTCTGCAGCCAGGCCTTATCTGCTCAGGAAATGCCTGCTTTAACTGACAGGTAGGAGATTAAATCTACAGCTGCCGAAACACAATCTCCGCTCTGTTAGATAGGCTTTCATTGAAAAGCACTACAAACACATAATTTGTTTATGTTGTAGCAGCAATCTTTGACAAAGCAGACTGTCTAGCTGAGACAAATGTGGTTAAACCCATTTATTGTATTATTTCTGCTACACAGAACAAGCTCTTAAAACGTAGAAACTACACAAGGCACAAAGCTCTAGCTGTCTCAAGAAATCAAGAATAGATGACTTCTTGTTACACTAGCCCCCTTTACACAGCCTAGCATGTTCCCTCCTGGAAAACATCCACTGTGATTTTTTTTTTTTTCTTTNTGGTTCAATGATGTTTATGTTTCCAGGTTTTAAAGTTTCTTTTGTTTTCTCTAGCATCAATAGCGATAAAATAACTAATTCGGTCAAAGGATGCCTTTAGATTTGAGAAACAAGGGGATATTTTTGAGAGACTGCTTCTCAAAGAAAGAATCATTTTCCAGACACACTGTCTGGTCCTCCTGACTTAATGCATGCTCAAACCGAAGTTTTGCCTGACTAATGAATGCTGGACTGACACCCCCCACCCTTTCTCTCTCTGTTTTTTAATCATCAATCACCTATTTCTCAAAACATTACTTCATTTTTGTTACACCTTCTGCCTTATTTTAAAATAATATTGCTGGCTGTTTATTTCAAATGAAAGGCACAGGGAACTGATGAATTAAGTGTTTATAAATCTGAGTTTTCAGATTGAAAACAACCTTTTCCATAATGCAAAGGTTTTATAAGTAAAACATGTCTTTTAGCCTTAGTTTCTTCTGGCCATACATTACTCCCAGTAAACTCTCCTACAAGAAGTAAATGAGTACTATGTACTGAATATGGGAAGGGTAAATTCTGTCTCTCAGGAGGAGAGACTCAAAAACTCTTGCCCCAGTGGAGTAGAACAGACTCCTGGTAACAAAACATGGCCCATACCATTCTTTTCTTTCTATATTTAAGACTCCATTCTCTGCAGATCTGCATATGCGTGTGCACACAGATGTGTTCAGCAACTGGCATATTAAAACATCCCTTCACTCTAGTGAAAGTTAATAAATGAGCTTTCCCAGTGTTATTTCTATAGATGCTCAATAAGGAAGATCTTGTAAACCACAGAACTGTTGCTCTAATGGTTAATAATAATTAAAAGGAAAAGAAGTACGAAGAGTAGTCAACATCTTAATGTTTTGTCATTCACATTACTTCTAGAACCCTCCTGCTCTCCTGGGGCATTCTCTTACAAACCCTTTTGCAACATGTTGGTTTCCGTATTATTTTATTTAACCTTAATCACGGCATTCATCTCTGGATTTGAGAGGAAGCTGTAACGAAGCTACCATACGAGCTGCCACTCAGAACATTCAGCTTGGCATAAAATTAAAAAAGTATGCAATAAACTGGCTGAATCCATAGGGAATCCCTCAAACAGCATGGATAATGAGGGGAATCCATAACAGACATAAACAAACCCAGAAAGATGTCTGGGGCCAACATCATTATGTAAGATATATGCCCAAGATGTATGGGCATACGTTTGAATGTTCAAACTCAGCCTGTATTAGATTGATTGAATCTCAGCATGGGGTTCAGTTAATAAACAAACCTTGCCTTTGGAAAATATTTGGAGCTGAAATCATGTATTATAGCCAAGCACCTACTACATGTGGCACTAGGATGCCCTCCTACCTTAAAGCTTTGTTAAAACAGGATGGTAAAGGAATTATAAATCCGTACTACCACAGGAACAGATACAATTTTCAAGTTAAGTGGCACCACTCTACAGACAGTTGTTATCCACAGACTGTATTTCAGTCTATGCACCAGGGGCATTTGAATAGAATTCGCATTAAAAATTAGAGACCGGTTTGAATCTTTGGGCTTTGATTCACACTTCCCATGTTTTTTAAACATGTTACTCATATTCTCATAAAGGATACAACAATAATGCTAGCAAATCTTTTTGGTAATTATTAATTTCACTGTAGAATAGCTTTTTTGCTATGCTTGGCTTGTTAAAAAAATGCATTTTGCTCACCTCAGGGTACACCATTAGCTTGCATATTTGCTCTTTTCCTTTTTTCCAGGTTTTGTTTAAAAATTCTTCTTAAACCTGTATATTAATCACTGCTCAGAGGGTGAAAGAATTTGCAGGAGTAGCTGAAGCACTACTATTTTTCCAAAGCAGGAACTAGTTAGCCCTGACACTTTTTACTCATTGGAATGTGAGTGAAAGACAGATAGAGAAAAGCAAAAATTAGGAGTAAGGATAAGGGCCGGCTTGATGATATAGAGTTCAACATATCAATATAACATAATAACATCTTGCAAAACTGTGAGCTGTGATGGCATGTCCTCATGACAGTCAAATCCAGTTACCCTTGTCATAATTTTGGTCATTGGGTCAGATAATAAGCAAACAAGAGAAGGAACCCTACAAAAATGCCAATCCAAATAGACTGTCATGTCAATAGAAGTCAAAAATTCTTACATCTATGTTTACCTGTAAGCTACTGTGCTCTGTTTCAAAGCTGTGTTTTAGGGTTCTACATAGAAAACATTAGCAAAGTATTTCAGTATATGTACTTGTAGCCCCTTAGTTCTTCAGCACTATGTCCCCATGTGAACAAGGTTTAACTATATTGAAGATGACTTTGTGGAAATTTGTTTCCTCACTAGGAGATTATTCTTAAAAAGTATGCACTATGGAAGTTTGTGTGTAGTATGTGTCAAACATCTTAAAAAGCAGAAACTTTCCTATTAAACATTTTCTCAAAAGGAAGATTAATGTCTCTCTCTATATATAAAAACGTGTTTATGTTTGCATCTTCTATATTATAAAGATAAAAGCATATTTGACATATATACACACATACATACTGAATATGCAGATCTGTNTTTTCCAAATTCCTCCCTTGGGATTTCTGTGTTCTTAGACCCATCTGGCTATAGAACTTGCTTGCTGCACTTATGGATAGCCACCATTTGAATGGCACACAAAACCTGTGTTTCTGCAATGCCTACTCTGGGAAGACCACCTCTGTCTAAAGATATACTTTGGGCATGACACATTTAACAGGTTTGCTGCTGAGTGAAGAAGTCAGCAAGCCAGCTGGGCTAATCACAGTGGTAGACAACTCAAGTAACAAAAAGGTCTTTTTGAAACCACTCTATCACTCACATCTATTACTGCTGGATTTCTTTCTATTTCTTCTATTTATCAAATAGTTCTTTTTCTCCTCCACTGAATATTTTCACTCGTCACCTTCAGTCTCCTTGCAAAACTCTTAGCATTCATTCTCTCTTTGTCTTTTTTGGGTGTTATTCATTATGTATGCAAGGTAGCTATCCAGAAGTAAACTCTCCTTTTTAGGCCACTGATACCAAGAAAGTAATGCCCAAAAGTTGCCAATAAACTTCCATCGTAAGGAAGAAGATCATAATGAAGTACATTTCCCTTTCTTGTCTTTAGGAAGGCCATTCTCACAAATATAGCAAACATTTAGACATAAAAGTAGCACTACAACAAGGAAATGAGGACACCTACAAACACCTGTTTTTTGAGATAGAAACATGCAGCTAAAACAAATTACAATTGTGATTTTCTAAAGCTCTCCTAGTGCAGTCAAGGGTCTTCAGAGTAAACAATGCTCCTCCATGAACTTCCCATTTTTTTAGCATGCGCTTTTCCCTGCTATCTTTTCAGGTAAAGACTTTTCAGTTTAAGTACCCTTTTCAAAGTATTTTTTAGGTTGTCAGGGTTTGGGTTGTTTAGGGGTTTTTTGTTTGTTTCTGTTTTGTTTTCTCTTTGTGAAATCAGCCTAATTCCACAATTGCAACAAAAGAAAATACAAGAAAATAGGACACCAATACAGCATTTCCGAGACGTTAGGGCATATGGGCTGAACAGGATTAATGTGAGATGCACAGACCAATTAACCTGCATGTGTGTTTTTGACTACACCGGTACTGTATTTTAAGGGACATGGAGGGGAGAAATGTGGTAGTGTATTTTAGGGAAAAGAGAGGAAAATATTTTGCTTACTGTTGGTCAGTAATGTCCTGAAATTATTTAATGCTTAGGCCCCCAAATGCCCATATTTTTTAAAGTAGATTGGATGTCTCTGTGATATTATTATTATTATCTATTTGCTTTATCTTGTGGCTGAATAGAGTAACACCTACTGCATTTTCAACCAGACCTGCATCCCTGATATCACTGCCCCACAGTTGGTTGGTGCATGTGGTACTGTACTTTTTGAAGCTCTGTTACAAACAGCACTCTCCACCCAAGTCAGCTCAGCATTCATACTGTACTTTTTCAGCATAGATCTCGATTTCTCTCTCCTGGAAGTCTGGACCATGTTCAAATCACTCATTCGTTTTCCATACTCACTGTCTGACTGGCTTTTGCAGTTACCAGTCACTGCTATAACCTCTGTGCTATGCATAATAATCTTTCCCATCTGAGTTGTCTGCCATGGTTACTGGAAATCTGCTGTGTGTAGCATTCCCAAGAGCAGGAAAGGAAGGTACCTTTACTGCAATTGGATAAATATCATCTTTTCTTTAAAAGGAACATTTACCCTCACTGAAACCATATATAATGGTGACTGCTAAGCTACCCCCACCTCTGCAATAGAATTCATGTTAATTTGCATTTTACTCTTTCTCATGTTGACATAATAACTGAAGTATATGCTCCTCTTCACTTTTTATCCCTTGCATTAAGAAAAAAAAGGACCAGTTCCCTAATATTTCACAAAACTTCATCAGAAAATATAGCTAGGGTAAAAACTATCTGATCACTGCCTACTTATGGTTCTTTTTAACTGAGTTTGCATGTTAATTTATTGCATGCTTTGTTTGTAAATGTGCTTCTGAAATAAATGAAGCATTTACAAATATGATTAATCTACAGATTCAGAAGCACGCAATAAAGAAACAAATTACTGAGTGCACTTGTCCTTTTATACAGAAGCTAAAATACAACTTTCAAATGTCTAAGACTGCCTAGCTTTATTTTTTCTTTCAATAATGTTGTTTCAAATTGAAGTTTTCAGCAATCAAATTTTTTCTAAGTTCCTGGTTCCAGTTTCATTTGTATTTGAAGCAACTGCAACATATGTTGTAAACCAACATCAGTGTAAACAGGGCGTAGATGAGGTCAAAATAAGGATGTTATTATATGACTTTTAAAGTGCTCATTTAGATTAATATTCTCACCCTTTAACAGATTTAGACACATCAGCATGAACACAGAAATGCAACAAGTTGAAAATTCAAAGTACATTTACTAGTGTATTTTATGCCACTCACATTTTCAGTCAGACCACCCAGAGCAAAGAAAAGAAAAAGCCACAACAAAAAAAGCCCTCTGCATTGTTTGCAATAATATGGAAGGAAATTGAGTGTATATTCTCTTCTTCCTGTATTTTCCAGCTAGATTAAGCTGTTGTCTTCACAATTGCCTCCCAGCTGCTGTGACTTGTGAAAACAACAGACCCTGCTCTGTTGTCTGCAGAAAGCCTGGATTGTTATGAGTAACTTTATTGCAGGCACATGAGTGTGTTAAGACTTTAAAACACGCTCAAATGTCATGTGCACACCCAGTGACGGGCAAGAATAATTATGAAAAAACAAGAATTCTATGTCTACGAAACAGTGTCAGACAAAATGGGCCATTCATTGTGTTCCTTTGGGAATGCTTGGACTCTCCAGCCAGAAAACAAAAAAGGCACTTTTTTCCTGCCGTAGGCTGAATACTTAGCTTTGCCATCTGAGCCCTAAGAAAACATGGGCCCCCTCTCTAACTACTGGCTGGCCCGCACACAGTAAAAAGTATTAATGTCCCCCTTTTTTCCAGAAGTTCCCTCTGTGTAGGCTGCGGCCAATGTAAAGTCAATGCAAAGACAAAACAGTTTGCCTAACATTAGTAAAAAAAACATAATTCTTGTGCAGTCTGAAAATCCCTCTGACACACAGAGGTTTTATTCTAAGGCATATCCCCTCTATCCTTCATCAAGTTACCGTAGCTACTGTTAATGCTTTTAGCAGGCAATAACTGCTGCCTGCTGCTCAGCTTCAAGATTTCTAGAAGTCTATGGATGAATCAGGTTGTGTACAATTGTTAGAAATTATTATCTAATTGCCTAATTTACTACTGTCCATTTTCACAGTTGGTCTCCCTAACAAGAAACTGTTTGCCCCTGAAAGGATTAACAGAAATAGAAACATAACATGGCTTAGCTCTACATCAGGTCATTTTGATATCAGTTTTTTCCTCACAGGTGGACTAACTCCAGTCTCATCTGAAGAGTGATAAATTACAAGCAAATAAAAAGCTTTTTGTGCCATTTCTCATCATAATTTCTATGTCAGACACCATTTGTCTAACATATGTTTTTAAGCTGAGGAATCACATTTCTCCTTTTTTTTTTTCTTTTTTTATTCTTTTTTTTTTTTTTGATCTAGCATCCATTCAGCATATTTAACTAAGTATCTGTACATCTGTGAAAGAGGTGACCATGTCAATTCAGTATTAAATTGAAGCAATGTTTTACCGAAATAGAAACAACCCATAGTGACTTGAAAAATCCTTGTGTGTTATTCATGAAAAGACGTGATTTGTTTTTTATGAATTTGGTCCAGTGTCTAAATATGGATTTTTCAGGCTATTATTTAAGACATTCAGCATAGATTTTACCTTGCCACACTCAAAGCAGGCTAGGAAATGAGAAAACAATGGAACCATAATTCTGAAAGGCTCTAGTGCATCTGAATGTTCATAAGGAGGGACAGAAGGAAAAATGAATTGTACCTCCAACAATTTTCTGGGTTCCTATTTTCTTCTCTAGGCCTTCTTACTCTACTTAGATAACATAAGTAGATTACATCTACAGCATTAAATGGCTTTTGAAAGGCTATAGTGCTTTAACATTAAATTCTTCCCTTCTTTGGGTCACAAACTGTCCTTTCTCATTTGTACAGTACATAAGCAGCACCCAGCATAATACAACAGTGATTCTGACCAGGGTCTCAACCAACTGTGCAAATATTAGTACTTGTAATATTATAATAGGAGGTCATTATAGTTAATACTGGGTCATGCCAAGATATCCCAGGGGGCATGCATCAAAGAGGAATGTGCACAGGTAAATTGTCTTCTCCTTTTCTAGAATCTAAAGGAGAAAGGTTTCAGACCACTTCTTGTCACTCCTAATATGAAAGTACAGGCTTATCCTCGAAAATGTATTTAAATCAGAAACATAAAGTACTATGAAAAGAACTATCAGGCCATCCATGAATTTGTTTTAACAATCCAACAACATCACCATTTCTCATTCATCCACTTAGCTTAATTTTCCTACCATCACTTTCATTGCTGAGGTTGTCTCTATTAAGCCATTTTTTGTGCATCATTAACTTTTAACCAGGCATCGATAGCTTTATTGTTTAAATTGCGTATGACTTTATTTAACGTCAGCATTTCTTCTGGCTCCTGACATGAAGTCACATTTTATAACTAATTAAATTGATCCCTGGGAAGCAGAAGCCACTAAACGGAATTATTCGTACCCAAGTGTCAATATATTAAATCAAAGGGCTAATGAGTTGGGTCACTGCTTCTTTTATCTGAAAGCTACTGCAGAAGAGAATTCATACCAACCTCTACTTTCTGCTTTACCAATCAATTTTATTTAAACCAAAGGTAACTAATTAATAAATTTTGATATAGCTGGAAATAATACATTTAAGCCAGTTTTTACCACTTGTACACATGTTAAGATCATTTTCTTAGGCAGAAAAAAAAAAATGCTTTGTTAATACAAACTGTCTAAAAGTGTATTTTTTGGAACTTCAGTGTTTAAAGAACATTACTTCTAGGTCATAGGAAGCTTTCAAAATGACCTAAAAGGTGTTTTGTAAGTAAACAGTTTTGAAAACTTTTCACTTTTCAGCCATTTCTATTATAGGCGTAAATCAAGATGAAAATTTGCCTCTTGGAACTGACAATACCGCCTAACGAAAGTGATTAAGAAATGACTAAATTTGTCATGTCAGCTTTTCCTATAGCTCTTGCAGCTGCTGAGTAATATTTTGGATGCTTTCACTATTTACATCTGGACACTACTTTTAAAATTCACCACCTAATAATTCATACCATTCACAGATTTAGTCACAGTTCAGCTTTCTTTGACAAAAGATTTGTAGATGGTTCACGAAAGCTATCTTTACTGAAGTTGTCTTCAACTAATCTGTTTACGTCCACATTGTTTAAAAATACATTCTGAAAATCTCTCATGCCTCAAACCCACATTTTAACGCCTATTTGTTTTGCTTGAGATCCAATCAACTCCTCTTATTTTGTAACCTTTGAAGAGTTCACTTGTATGGAAACAGCAAGTGCACTTCGACACTTACTAATGTTTATAAGCTATTTATAAGCTATAATTATGCTTGAAGTCAAAGGGTATTAAAAAGAGAAAGAAAATAAATAAAAAATAAAAAACAGCTTGGGTGTCATCGCCATGCTTTGCTTGACACAAGGATGGGTGGAAATACACCTTCTTGTAGAAGCCCTCTCAAATCATGCCAGCTCCTGTGAGCATGCAAGGTGGCAGAGGCAGAATGGAGACTCTTGGATGATCTAAATAACTAATTTTTTGATGCAGCTTGCCATACACATAAGAAGATCGGAAAAGAGGGTGAAATAATACTTTCTCTCATTCATTCATGCTCTTTCCCACAGCAAATAGGAGTCCAAAAGGAATGAGAATGAGGCACCACTAGCTCCCTAATCTACACCTATGGCTGCACCCCTTACGCAAAACAAACTATGAAATTATAACCTGGTTTAAAAGAAATACCTGAGCGACCATTGAAAGCAAGGCTATGATTGTTCACTTTAAATTAATGGTTACTTTAACACATAATGATGAATTAAAAATAGGATGGCAGCAACGTCCTTCTAAAACTCGGTTTTGTTGTTTTACCACTAAGATCAAATGCAACACAAGGAACGCCACAGATGTTTTTAAAAAATGCATGTTCTTGTACCCACACATCATTTGCTTTTTCAAACAGTAAATTAGGGGTTTTCGGCCGACACAGTGGTTGCCTTATAAAACAACTTTAAATAGTCACTTTTATCCATTTATAAATGAATATGCTTTGGAGGGTCAAGTATGTGCTGTTGTTAGACACCACAAATGTTTTCCTTCATTTCCAATGGTTTAATGTCATGAGAGCGCTTGACCCCACTACAGAACATCATTCAGTATCTGGGGGAAACCACAAATATGGCTGTACCTGTGGCTGGCATGAGATCATTTTAAAACAAAAGATCATTTCAAAAGTGGATTTTGTAACATTGAGATATTTGCACCTACAAATGTTTATTAAATATAGACTGTCTTAATATATATTATATATATGTAGTCTTTATTCTTCTCTAATGTAATTTTTTTTTTTCAAATACATAAAATATTTGGATCTGTAGCAACACTGTCTCAGATTAACGGGATACCATGAGTGGTCATTGAATATATGTAGAACTTTTTTGCCATTTAGACTGCTTAAAAGAAAAATACTTTTTTGATACCAGTGGAGAAGTTCTACACAAGTATTCAAGTCTTTGGTAGAAAGAAAGACATAAAACACAATGGTGCTACAACTCCCATCAGTCACAGTTTCTGTGCAAAGCACAGAGGGGGTTTTGTGTAAATAATGTTTCAGCACTGTGTTATGGAATTATGTTGTTGCCTGAGTTCACTGAAAACAAATTTCAGACATGATGCTGGAGAGGCACTGGAAAGAAATGCTTTAAGATAGACAACTGTAGCAAAATCTGTCCATAGCAGTCCAAAAATCATGCTGTAACTGATAGCACCAGCAGCATTCAAAAATGGTTGAGTACAGTTGAAACAAAAAGAGAAGTTTGATTTAGAAAAGGTTCAAATTCCTATCAATTAAAATGGCAACAACTGTTGATAAAACATGGGTAACTGAGGGGAGGAGGAGAAGAAAGCATTGTTTTCCCAAAGCATTATGGTTCACTGCATATTACCCAGCTAATGTTCAACCGATATTATAGTTAAATCATAGAGAAATCTGTTTCTTCAACTAAGCTACCTAGCAAAGATCCTGATGATGTATTTGAGGTTCGGTACTGCCCATGAGAAAACAAAGCTTGGGAATAATGTAAAATCTACCACTAAATATTTAGTATGGGCCAAATAGACTTGCTGGGAAACTTATCTGTCATCACATTCAAAAATTGGTTTAGCTTATGGATTTGGAGAGTTTGCAAAAAATAGAAAAGAATGGTCCTTACTAGGGATATTTCAAAATTCTTTTACATGGTGTTTTTCACCAATGATTGCAAAATTATCTAATTAATTTATTTAAACTCAGAACAATTTTTTGTTTTTAGAATTGAGCAACCTGGAACACATGATCAAGAAAGAAATTTAATTTCTTTTCTTTTTTTTTTTTTAATCACTCCTTTTTATCTGATCTCTTTGGGTTTTTTTTTTTTTTTTTTGGGGGGGGAGGGGAATGTATAAACACTACTGCCAAATAACTTACATTATGGGTGTCAGCATTAGAAAAAATTACTCAGGATCCATAAGGGAGTTGAAGATAGACACAAAAAATCCAGTTACCATACCACCAGTTGGGTTTTGGGGAGAAAAGTGGGAAGGCAGGGTTTGCAGATGTTAAGTGCAAGCACACACATTAATAACTATTAAAATGGAAAAAGAATTGCTCACTAACATGCTAATGCCAATATTTTAAAAGAATTTTTCCCCTAGTTTTTGCCAGTGATTTCACTGTTATGCCATTGCTGTTACTATACTCCAGTGGAAAGTGATTTGTTGATATCCCCTTAGGTCATTCCAAGTTGCATGGAGCCTACAGCAATTAGCTGTTCAAGTTTCTGTCAGTTTTCTGGTACTAGACTTTCCTTTTCATGTGATTTTCCCCCCTGTTCATTTATATTAGATACTTTTGGTCCTTTTGCTCTGAGCTATACAGATAACAATTAAGCTGAAATGCTTGAGACAAATATACTGTTCTTTGTATTCTACAGTTAGCACAACAATTTCTGAAGGCACCTAATATTCTGCAAGAAAAAAGGCAGAGAAAATGTGGTAAGAAACATGTATTTATGTAAATTTTTATGATTTATCTTTTTTGGCAATTTTTTGGCTTTTGATTTTCTCTAAATGTGAGCTCTTGAATGCCTACATATACAGACAAAACCAGCCTACATGCAAACTTCAAAACTGATGTTACATTAAAATTGTTGAAGCAAAAGGATAGACTACCTTAATCTCTTCACTCCTTTGGAATCTGTATTTTAAATTCTGCCTGTCTATATTTGCATGCATGTATTATCTTTTCCCCACAACTTTTATGAAACCAGTATTTTATTATGATTAGCTAAAAGTTAACAAACTTTGGGGACCCACGTGCTTTTGGTGCAATAAAATGGACATTCACATTTTTTAACCTAAACACTTAGGTACCTTATTTGCAGGTGTACTTTGAGATTATATGCCTAAATGATTTCCACTTCTCCTGAAAAGAAGTTGTTGGAATTAATTGCTCCTGCCATAAGTTGCGCCCTGGAAGTTGGTGGAGGAAAACCAGAGTAGTCTGAGAAGTATCGGGACCTTAAAATATGTAAAATGCTCAAGATATTTTAATAAAATTAAGGAAGCAATAATTGCATTGGATTTCTGTGGCAAGTTGAACATATATCTTTCTAAAATATACATAACAGTTATCATGCATGACATTTATTTTCATCCATTCCCTGAGCAAAAAGGATAATTAAAAAGCAGAGCTCTAGGAAACTTGATGATTTCATTTTGCAAGGATTTCTACAACCACTTCTTTTTTTTTTTTTT
>VXBX01007604.1:148894-223965 GCA_013400415.1 Scytalopus superciliaris
TTTGTTGAATTACTCAAAATGAAGCAACAGCTAGAGGATCCAAAGTCAGAAATCATGCCAGCCTCACATGAAAATCACTTTCCGGACATTTAAATACATTCTAGCTACATTTGAAGCATGTAAATTAATCTTGCTAAGGGTGAAATTAAAATAATTCCAGTAACAGATTAATATTACTGGTTGAAAGAGTAGTAGTGATAAAATATTTCTCAAGTACTACAAAAAACCATAGAAGAGAACTGAAGGCTTAGACACACTCCCTAACAGATACAATTTGGGATTTTGCTAGTGCAAACAGACATGCAAACAATTTTTCCAGGCCACTTTCCAAAAGCCTCTGAGAATACAGCCTTAAGTGAGTATAGTTTTTCATGAAGGATAACAAACTGACAGCCTAAGAGCTGGAAAACTTATAGGCAGGTACACAATAAAACCACTATAGCTAGTAGGGGAAAAAAAAAAAAAAGAATCAGTAATACTAAAAATTAAATTAACTGGTGATATTTCATCTCTGTGTTATCTGTAGCATATGTCTTTTGTACTTTGCATGAATCACAATGAAGCATCAAATCCAAAAGTCAAGAGACAAGTTCACTGTATATGTAAAAAGAATTCACAAAAATTACTCTCTTTCTGTCAACTGCTCCCATTCAAAGGCCTGAATGAACAGTCTTTATAAATATGGGGTACTCATGGAAGCCTGTACAGCCAAGTATGCCTGCAACCAGATATTTCCTATGTGAATAACTAGACAGGGAATTTTCAAAGGCTTGTAGTAAGCAGTTTCAGCAGCAAATTCTCTCAGCCCTTAGTCACATGTTCCTTAAAAGGAAATCATTAGCAATCTAAAAACTCCCTTTCTTTAGTGTTTTCCAATGTATGCTCAGTGTACTGAGACACACTGTAAGTGATATTAACCTATGCCTGAAACAGCAACCAAGTTTATATTCTCCTATAAAATACCATACATGTCCACTGAAGATATATTATGTACCTAGCATGGTCCCCAGCTTGTATCTTCCACGTTATTCAGACTTTACTTAATAGATAATAAAGCCACATTCTAAAACATTTTAAAGTGGTCTTCTGAGCCCAGCACTCAGACTCAGGTTATCTATGTTCAATTCCCAGCTCCACCCAGGCTTCCTGTGAGACCCTGAGTAACTCACTTAAGTGTCTGAGTTTCTTGCCTCTAAAATGGGATAAATAAAACTTCCTTTTTATAATGTTCTTTTGACTCTTATCTAGAAAGATTTTGCAGTTCTTTAGGGAGAGGAACATCCCTTACTTCTTAGAAGCAATTGTGACTGAAGATCATCCATACCATGAGAATATCTCAGCACATTTTAACAGGACTGACTACTCCAATACAATTCCAATAGCCTCAGCTCAGCTCTATCAGTGACTTCCAATTAATTGTAGTCAATATCTGATATTTCAAGGGGAAAAAAAAAATAATTCCAGGAAAGAATGGATGGCTTTTTGCTAAGTTTTTTTAACAAAAGGATTATGTGTTTTAAAAGGAATTTAATTGGTAATTTTAGCAGACAACTTAACTCTTTCTCCCATGTTTCCTACCAATTGCTCAGGTTTTTTTAGTATATTGTAAAGAATCTTGGACCTTTGCTGTTTATTTCTCTAGTACCCGCTTGCTGTGGGTAACCAGCAATACCGACATTATACATACTGTTAAACTGTATTTTTCGTCGTTTTTCTGGAGACATGTAGGAACCTTATGAATCTTCTCTCTGTTTCTTATGGTTTATTTTGTCCCGCTATCCCTGATAAAAAGCAGATCTGATAGAGTACAGCTGGGCAGAGTTTATGCAGTATGTGTGTATGAAAGCAAAAAGATTGTGACAGTTTTACCACCCAGGATATCCAGGGTATCTGATAGAAGTAAACTGCTGGAATTTGGGGATGATTTTATGAATTAGTTGTGGCTATTTTTTAAATTCAAGAAATAAATGATATAATAAGGCTATTTTAAAATGAAAGATCATTAACAACACATCTTTTCAGAACATCTCCACTGTGCAGACTTCAGTTTCTTCAGTATTCTTAGATCTGTGATTATTCTTTTGATTTTCAAAGCACTTTTAAACAATGAATCAATTAAACAACTAACCACCCTTTCAATAACTGGGGTTATGAATATTAACCGAATATTATTTCACATGCAGAAGTGGCCTTTCTCAACAGCAAGTAAGAAGTGAGATGGGTGTAAAAAAAAAACAACCACAACAAAACCAAAGGAAAAATGGTAGAAGAAACTAATAGACAGAGGAAAGAGGATTTCTCAAAGCCATCCAGCATAGACAGACTTGTCGTGTATACATGTCTATTTCCCACCTCTGAACTGTCTCTATGTATTGTGTAAATTTTCCATACTATTTTACCTAAAATTTGCCTCCTATTAATTATAAAATTAGTCAGAAGAAACTCATGTACTTGTAACCATATAAGACTAGAACTACTCCCCAGTAAAAATTTCTGTCAGCATAAAGGAATGACCTATATAAATACTGTATTTTTTTATTATTCAGAACTTTCTTCATTTTTTCCACTTTTTCCCACCACTCTACTTAATATTTCTGCATGCTTTTTTGCCAAAACAAATTCAATATCTTTGATGGTATGATGTGTGTATAATCCACTTGTGATTTTTCAGTTAAAGAAGCTATCCCAAACTCAAGGGTGTTACAACTTTTTTCTACTGCTACTCCATATTTTCACTTATACCCCCGTGTATTCGCATATGCATTTTAAACACTTCTCTAAAACACCAATAATCCCTCTTTGAAGTACTGAATGGAAACCAAAAGATCAGACATTTTTAGTTCATGACTTTTCTCTCACTACAGGAAGCACTCTGAGATCATAATTTGACAGCAATTTCCCTTGTCTTCCAGTTTTGAGTTGTTTTCCACAGCAGTATTTTTCCAAGTACACAGATCTTCTTTGGAGGTGCTATCAGGCTACAGCTCATAGATCAACTGACACAGTGAATATCTCCACTCCCTATTTGCTTCTGGAATGCAAACTGTTAAAATAACAAGTTACACGAGATTTCACAAGTTCGATGACAAATACAGCCAATGGATTTGTGACTTTCAGGCATTTGACTTTACTACCTACAGAGGTGGAAGCTTCAGCTGAAGCTTTTCCGGTGATTGGGCTATTAATAAGGACTCTCTCCTTTTGGATTTCCTCATTCAACAACAGGTTCTCACACAGCAACTTTTGGTGTACAGATACATGTAAGAAACCAAACTTGTCTAAAGAAGTACGGAAAAAAATCCCTCACCTCTCTGCTTTCACAGAGATTGTGGAAACTTAGTTTTCTCTGAAACATCTATTTTTCTGTCAAATTCAGCTGAGATCAACCAACAAACTGAAAAGTCAGTGGCATATGCTCTTTGACACACACAACAGAGTTCCATAGAGCTCATTTTCAGAGACAATCAGGCTAACAATACAAATCTGGTATCTTCTTTTTCCATGCAAATTGCCAATCTGGCAGCTCTAAAAGGTTCTTTTGCTCCTGTCATACTATAACAAGGTCTCCACAGCCTGACTATAATGCCACAGACAACATCTGAAATAGGATATTTCACAAGGAAAGGTATTAGAGCTCCTACAATCCTAAACTCCACTTTATAGTGGGGCTGCTTGCAGGATGCAACACCTCACTCCTCAAAGTGGAAGGTCTTCCCACTCCAGTGCTTTATCTCTACAATCCCTCTCCTTTCTCAGGCACTCATTTCCATGCTTGTTCTCCTGCCAGCCCTGGTGCCCCCTTTTCTGTGAACCTACTTTACTCACTAAACAGAGTGAATCAAACTGTGTAGCTACTGATCTCTGCACTTTCTGCTGAGATGAATGGAGATTTCAGGAACTGTAGGACTTCCTTTGCCCGGAAAGATGCCTCTGATCTGTGAAGTATCAGCCCAGGAACCACAGAAAATATAAGATGTGATAAATGAGTGAGTGCTGGGTAAATCAGTAACGCACTGTTTAAGTCAGGCCTTGTTTAAATGTGAGGGTTAAAACATCCTGCTGTGCCTCTGTAAGACTGAGCCTGTGCTCATATATTTCTTACACAGTCCTGGATTCAAGCTAAGCTTGGACCTCATATCAGATGGAGACTGAGCTCTACTCCACTCCTATTATAACTGTCTTCCTTTCAAGAGAAGCCCAAGGAGCTAAGCTGGATGGAGTCCATGACACACACCCAAGTATTTCCCTCAATAGGATAGCAACACCACCAAGCTGTTGGGTACTCCTGCAGTACAGTCACATAGATGGGACATAAGTCCTGAAACAGGACTGGGAAGCACATAAACTCAGACAACAAAGAGTCTAGAAGAGCCTAAGAGAAGAAGCAAGTGGCTTTCTCTGAGAGCTGCATTATGGTTGTTCAGATCCTTTCATGATATTGTGTCATTTTAAGCATCACAAAAGAAAAAGATCCCACAGTCAAACACACCACAGTTCTCTAATACTCCTGGTTAGGAAGTTTGCCTAGGTTCCCTAGTACGAGATCACTGAATGCAGGTGAGTTTTTATGAGGAACTGGACTGCTGTGGTTATAAAATTAGATAGCCTTTTACATTAGAAACAGGATTGATCATAAACCTATCAATGAACACATGGGAAAAAAGTACAAAATGCCAGGAGAAAATTATGGTCCAGAGATAAAATTTAATAGTGAAGTACTCAACAAAGTTGTGGACTTTTCCCAGGCACAACTGTACCTCCTTTCTAAGATACACAAAAATAGTTTAGTATATTTAAAAAAAAATTGTTTCTAGTTGTAAATTACTGAAAAATAATTTAAAGTTTGAGGATTAAATATGAAAACTACAGATCTCTCTCAAACCCTCTTACTATAGTAGTACTTTAATAACATTAAAGCACTTCTCTTTCTGTTATTTTAGATAGAACACTTGCTCCCAGAGTATGGAGAAATATGAAAAGAAATAAATGAGGTGAAACTTATTTCCAAAAATATAAGTCTCCAATGCACCCAAACCTTAATTATTTCAGTTTATTTCCATAAATTTAATTTAGATAAGACTATTGTCAACAAATTCATCCTATTGCCACCAAAAATTCAGAAAGCCTCAGTTTCACAAAATCTCATGTGCATAAACTGGAAACCATTTTAACTATGCCTCAGCAATGCAAGCATAACAAAGGGAAGAACCCAAGAGCTACAGCAGGTGACAGATTGACTGTTTCTTTAGAGTAAAATCTCCCAGTAAGATCTTGCTTCATATTGTGCTGCATATTCCAAGCAGACCATGGGAACTCCATACAAAATTCTAACCAGTAAATTTGCAGAAAATATGTAGGGTGAGATGAAATGTATCACCAGAAATGAAATCTTTTTCATTCTGTTTTCCTTGACATGTGCAGACCCTCTGCAAAGAAGGAAAGAGGACAGTATTTTGGCCAGTACATAAGGCTCTGTTTCCATGGGAAGCATGTGAATATCCAGAACAAGTAGTTTGGTAAGCAGTGTGATTTATGAATGCTTGTTTCCCATGGTTTTGCATGAGCTGCAAAATTCGTTTTGTTTCTCTTCTGTCTATAAAGTATAAGCCCAGATTAAAACTTTGCCTGAAGTTAGGGCATTATAACATCTCCTTCCCAAGTACAATATTCAGGTTCTAATATGGGAAGAGCTTAGTCTAAAGCCTTTACTTCCAGGACAACCTAAAAGGCTTTATAAGAGCCACTAATTTTCACAAGACTTAACTGAATGCAATACCTTTTAGGCTTTTCCATATCTCAAATGTGGTTACTTAATTACCTAATGTGTTAAAAAACTTTTCAGCTGGAACTCTGACAAATGCACAGCACAGCTATTTGAAAGTCCTTTCTTTAGGAAATCAAGGTAGAAAATGCTCTGGTTTGGGGGATAGTGTTGGGTTTTTTTCTTTAAAATGAAACGCTATGAAAAATACAGGAAACAAACAGGCAAATTGACTCTGAAATTTGCATTCATTATGACCATTTTATGAAAGTAAGCTGCAAAATGGTAACAAACCTCCCACAAGACAAAGGCAGGTGTTGGTAAATGTAGAAAAAATATCTAGGAAGTGGGGAGCAGTGCAACACTGAGTCAAAGCATCAGGCAGCAAGAATGTGAGAAAAAAAGTGTTGATTATTCCTTCTTTCCTCAGTAGACTGATACGCTACTTTTACATGATTAACATTTCATTCTGATAACCAGACAACAAAGCAGCAATGGAATAAAAATTCATTCTTAGACGGCCAAAGTAAGCATTAGTCCATCTTCTATTTTTCTATTTCTATTTTTCTATTCTTATTCTAAGTTAAGTACTGTGGAGCCACAGCTTTAATACTCTCTGCAGCTCTTCACAAAAGCCTCAATGAAATCTGCACCCTGTCATATCATGACAAGAAGATAATCTGTGTGGGACCTTCTTTTCTGATTAGGAGGTGCTTTCTCTTAATCAGATGGAAAGAGAGTCCCTTGGTTAGAAACTCCTTCTCCTCCAGAAAATGAAAATAAATCTTTAGAGAAAAGCTTAGCCAGAATCTACATGGAATCCAGGTTGAACCATTTTCCATAGGCCTTATAACTACCAAATGTCCCTGCATATATGCAGTTCCTCAACTTCATCCTAAACAGAATTTTAGTCCAGGCAAGATTTCAACCTGCAATATAGGGCTTTGTATCATTAATACCTGAATGCTCCTGGATGCTGCAGCTCATCAAGTGTTATATACTTTGTGATCTCTAGGGAGAAAGAAAATAAATGGATGCCTCTAAGCCCTGATGGCTGTAAATTTGTTACCAGGATGAAGAAGGCAGATAGACTTCTGTGGAGGTATTCCTGATTTGCAGAGGGAAGTAGGATCTGGGTCAGATTTGTGACTTCTATCAAATGAGAATTCATTTTTTTAATAAAAAAAGCCAGTCAGTTTATTTGCTTAATAATGACTTAAAAAATAAAACCTTCTCAACAAGTGCTAAGGATCTCTGTGCTTCTTCCTATTACTATTTTTCCATTCTTCAGCATGAAAAAGCAAAGCCTTGAGAGGAAAGAGTAGATAAACTAAGTCCTACATCCAATTCCAATGATCCATCATCCATTCCATTCTTTGCAGAAGAAAACAATAAATTTTCTTCATTTAAAATGCTACCTCTAAAATCTTTAATTCTTTTTACTGCTAGAACACTATCTACTCAGGAATCATTTAAAGCATTTANGTTCTGAAGGGACATTTCAACTAAAAATTTAAAATAAGGTTATCATACAAAAACTACACGGCAAAGAAACCATGCAAGGGATGACAAAACATTCTTCTAACTTACTTTCTTAGCCTTGGAAAGACTAAGTCTTGCATCCAAATTTAAACGTACAGCTTAATAAGAAAACAGTCAAATTTGGTTGGTTCAGGCTTGATTTGAAAATCTACAACACTGTTATTAAAAATAAAAAGAACCAAACACAACACCAAAAAAACCCACTTTTAAACACGCACAAGGGATCCAATCTAAAAAAAAAATAAATCTGTAACGTTAGGCAGTGAGTAATCTCACAAAGAATTCCCAGGGCCTATGCCAAAGACACAGTGCTAATATTACCTGTACAAACTCCATATAATACTGGAAGCACCACTCCATTAGATGCTCTAGCTTCTAAATTTTACCTTTTCACATTAAAAGGCTTATCTCAGTCCAAAAAGCAAGCTGCTTCTGCTGAGTCCGCTCTCTAATCACTACTGTTGTCTCAGTTTCCACAAATGTGTATGCACCATGACCTGAGCGCAGGCCATGAGCTTTGATGCCACGTGTCCAAAAGGCTGCTCCTATGCCATGTGGAAGCCTGTTCAGCCCATGACTTCACAGAGCAATGGGAGAACACTTTTTCCCACCTCTTTGGGTTCTGATTGTAAGATCAGTATGTTCNAGCCAGTCAGTTTATTTGCTTAATAATGACTTAAAAAATAAAACCTTCTCAACAAGTGCTAAGGATCTCTGTGCTTCTTCCTATTACTATTTTTCCATTCTTCAGCATGAAAAAGCAAAGCCTTGAGAGGAAAGAGTAGATAAACTAAGTCCTACATCCAATTCCAATGATCCATCATCCATTCCATTCTTTGCAGAAGAAAACAATAAATTTTCTTCATTTAAAATGCTACCTCTAAAATCTTTAATTCTTTTTACTGCTAGAACACTATCTACTCAGGAATCATTTAAAGCATTTAAAGATTTGCAACTATCTTCATTTTTAGCATCTTCAACCTTTAAACTGAGCATTCACCATCTTCCTATACATACAATAGAAGATCAAAGAATAAAATCTATTTATTTGTTCAAGTAATTCTATGAAGATACATACTTATGTTGCCTAGATTATATAATGGATATACTGAATGGAAATACTGAAACTAGGAAAAAAATTATTTCTCTAATACTTTTTGAATTACAATTTTTTATGTAGATCTGAGAGACTAAACTCCACAAGAAATTTAAAAAGCAATTATTNTAAATCTGTAACGTTAGGCAGTGAGTAATCTCACAAAGAATTCCCAGGGCCTATGCCAAAGACACAGTGCTAATATTACCTGTACAAACTCCATATAATACTGGAAGCACCACTCCATTAGATGCTCTAGCTTCTAAATTTTACCTTTTCACATTAAAAGGCTTATCTCAGTCCAAAAAGCAAGCTGCTTCTGCTGAGTCCGCTCTCTAATCACTACTGTTGTCTCAGTTTCCACAAATGTGTATGCACCATGACCTGAGCGCAGGCCATGAGCTTTGATGCCACGTGTCCAAAAGGCTGCTCCTATGCCATGTGGAAGCCTGTTCAGCCCATGACTTCACAGAGCAATGGGAGAACACTTTTTCCCACCTCTTTGGGTTCTGATTGTAAGATCAGTATGTTCTGATTGAGAAGAACCAAACAGGCTACCTGTTTCACAAGAAAGTTTCCTGTTTGTTTTAAAATAGGAAATAAGCCTGAAATCACATACTATCTCTTGACAAAGTGGTTTGCTAACGGCGACCACAACATTTTCAAACTTGTTGTACTGGAGTGGTTCATCTTTCTTTCAAGGTAACAACAGAGTTTGCTAACACTGTCCGAAGAAAATAAATGTGTTTTCCACATTTAAAATAAAATTTACATGACTCTTAACAACTGACCAATTCTCCACAGAGAATGCCAACTGCCAGTAACACAGGAGGGACCCAAGGCCCAAATTGGAAGAAGGAAGTAAAACACCTACTTCTTGTATGAAGTAGCACCACCAGACTACTTGAAATGCACCATATAAAGGTCTTCTGGGTCCAGACACATATTTAAATATGTATTGATAGGCTTATAAAAAGCATACCACACTAGTTATGTAATTAAGTAAATATTAACATGTTTTATATACGCTGAATCATTTATCTGGACAATTTTACTTATCAGATTTACATAAAAGCCGTAAGCACTATGGACAACTCCTACTACTATATGTGAGACAAGGAAAGACTGGGAAATGAGAGGAAGACCTTGGAAAAGCTATTTCATTGCACATTTTGAAAAATATCTTTTCAAGGGCTTAAGAGATTATGATTTTCTTTGCAGATTCAAAATTAAATGCATGTGCTATTTATTTTATTTTTTTATTATTATTATTTGGTCAACAGGACCTTTAAAGGAGCTATTTCACAAAGAAAAGTAACACCTTTGTAATTTTAATGTATGTTTCTGCAAAATGAGAGTGGCAGTTCCATGTTAATAAATGCTGTTTAAAAAACAAAGGGTTTTTTTTCAAGTTTAAAAAATGAAAAGGAAAAAAATAAATCGGTTGCTGAACTATAGAGAGTAATTAGCCCCTTAGCATCCCCTTTCTCCAGGAATGCTTCCTCCTGAGCTGGCTCTTTTAAATAGCTCCAGTCCTGGCTGCCTTTGTTGAGCTTGGAAATTGTGCACATATGAGAGAAATTAAGCCCTCATTTAACAGGGACACATGCCTGTCAAGTCCAGAGGAACAAAGGCTGGTCCCTGGGGGCTACTCAGCTCCCTGAGGCTGCCACTCATTCTGTTAGCAATGCTTACCCTTTACAGATTGTGTATAAAACCCAATAAATCATTTTGTCTGCTCTGGTTAATATACACATGAGCCCGGGACTTTCTTCAAAGTATTTTTTTCTTTTGCATGCAGTTCTATTTGTTTATTAAGAAGTGACCTCTGTTTGCCAGAGTGTAGCCAGGTTTTTACCTTTATGTAATAACATTAATGTCTGTGAAGTAAACCTGAAACATTTACTGTTAGAAATAAAGACATTTGATGCTAAATCTATTTCACACAGGAAATGTTTTATTACTCTTTAATGGTCAATAATCATCAGTGTCTATTGTATAAATTACTAGTATATTCTGCTCCTCCTAAAGTTACTTATAAACTGTATGTAGATTTCAATTGATAGAAAAACAATCAGGTAAATGAAATTATGCGTTTATAGCCTTGCCTATGGAAGAGAGTCTTTTCTCAATTAAAACAAACCAAAAAGAAAAGTAATATAACAAGAATATAACTTTAGTTTTGTTTTTTACAAGGTGTTATCACACAGACACATGTATATTGTCCTGGATAAAACAAAAGAAAAAGGACTCCGATGTTTAAAAAGAATAATAAATTAATTGCACAAAGTGAGAACTGAAGCAAAGACATGAAAGACATTCATATACAATATATCAGCTATCTCTGAGCACTCTATGGTGGATGGACACCCTTATCCCCAAATATAAATGCAGAGGAATATTTTGCAGTGAATAAAAAAAAAAGCAAAATGAAATGCAGTCATTTCCACAGCATTGAACTTTTTTTTTCTTTTTGTATTTAAAAAGAGGGACTAATTCTGTACTTCTAGTATTAGACTGACATAAGTGGAGAGAACATGAACAACACCAGCTGAGGAAATGGCACCCTGCACTGCATTCAGTGAAGCAAAACTCTCACTAAGTTGAGCGTGAGTTTTTCCTTATCCTTGAGTGTAGGATTAAGCCAATACAGACAAGTTAGTGGTGTAGAATAAAAACAAATTAAAGTGCAGAGTTGTATCTTCTTTTCATGAAATGGTGAAAGCAATATTTCAATGCCTGCTATTAACAGGGACCTTTTTTAATTTTGTCCACTCTGCAACTTTTAACTAATATATTGAAAGCATGACATTTCTCAAGCAACAATATTACGCTTTGTATTTAAAACCACAAAATAAAGAAGGCTGACTGTTCTGACAGCTTTAATCCTGATGATACTCGGAGACCCAAGTAAAAAGAAACTGGTACAGCATGGAGTTTTCCCTGCTCAGCAGGCAGAGAAAAAGCAGTTCTGGATTTGATAAGTAAAACCAGATATAGTCAATGGTTAGATGCTAAAGCCTTGCAATTAAAGGAAAACATCAACAGTCCTATGAACTTGCCTATCAGTAGGGTATTTGAGAAGGCCTTTTCTCCCATCTTGCTCATCAACTGTACAACAGTCACAGCTTTTATTCTTTTTGTGTGTAAAGAATCGTGCATGCTCCACTGTTGTCAGAGGGGAATATGTGTAAGGTATCACGAGACTCCAGGTCCCATTTATATACTTAAAAAACCCCTGTGCATGTTGTTACTGATATTCCTCACTGCAAACTCGTGTCATTGTAGCAATGAAAACCACCAGACAGGACTATTACCTCAAAATGAGGTGCTTTACAACTATGAAGAGTTGGCCTATTTGTCCTGAAAGATCTGATGGTCAGAAAAAAACCTGTCGTTACTGTATATTAAAATCAAGATATTAACAAAAAATTACCTTATAAAAACAAATTTCTGTGAAGAAAATATTATACTATTATACCATGCCTCTGCAACACTAAAAGTGACAGGAATGCAATAAATAACCTACTTCTTACTAATAAAAATTGTACAATGCATTGTAACTGTCTACATTGTTCAACTTAATAGGGATCTACAAGCTTCACCTCCAACATATATATGAAATGCATTTCTGAATTATTAAGTGAACAGAAATGAAAAAGCAAAGTGTATCTACTATGTAGTCACAGTAACAGTCAGAAACGATTCTGTAAGTATAACTAAATGAAAAGGAAGCCGTTTCCAGCAAAAATAAGTGTGTCGTAAAAGTAGTTATCATTCTGGAAAGAGTCTGGCTAAATCCGATTTGTGTGAGTAAGGACTGGGTTAAAATCAAAAACCCTGATCCAAAAGTCACAAAGCCAAGACTTTTATTTGAGCAGATTTTGCTTCATTCCTCAATGCCCATGTCAGATTTACCTGGTTAACAGAAGACCTGTTCCTAGAGTAAGCCATAAGCAAGAATTACCCAGGCTGGATTTTATCCCTTGAGCAAAAGTGATCAGAAACTGAGCCACTTTATCCACCTACTCTTTGCATCAAAATGCAAAGCGTTACCGTGAAAACAAGGGAGAATATGCAAAGGTGTTATATGCTATGTATGCCACTGACATAATACTTTAATAGGATATGCTGTAATTTCCTGCAATTAATATCTTAGCAGAGCTATAAAGGCTTTTTTCCAAAATTATACCATTGCATTTACAACACTAAAATTAACGTTGTGTCAACCTTTCCATTATAAGCCCCCTTTTTCAGTGGTTTATAACTTGGCTGTAAAAATATATTCTGGCCTAAAATGTGGCATGCAAGATCTCCATTTAAAAACAGCCACTTTGGTTAACTAAAAAACATTATTTAATGTCTGTTTCAAGTAAGTGTCTTGAACGCCTTATAAACTGCAAGGGATTCGCCAAGAAACATAGGCATTCTTTCAAAATTATTTTCTCTCCACAATAAGACACTGTTCAAAGGATGTTTCACAGCCATTGAATTTGCTCTACATCAGTAAGGAAAATACATGGATTTGGGAAACTACAGAATTCACTGAGCACAGCCTCTCCACTTGCCTCTTTCTCTAAGACAATGGCCGTACTTCTGGTCAGCAGTTCGGCCACATGGGAGACTCCAGCCAGCTAAAACGGTTTTCATTTGAGGCCAGGCAGTGGGTGAGAGGAACAAAAAACTATTTCTCTGGCTGAAGTGGATTCACTCTGGCTACAAACTCCAAGAGAGTGAATTAAGGCAAGTGACAGGGAGTCATGATAAAAATTACAACCAAGATGTTAGAGGAGCACCCTATGAGTTCCAAAACCACAGATTTCAGGTCTGTCAAATTTCATATAAGAACCGGATCGAGTCACTTTGGAAATTTAACTAAGGTGCTTAAATTAGGAACCTCGTTGTCTAATCAACAGAAGGTAATTCACAGCACCTGGACTGCTTTATATATGGAGCCAAAAGTCCTAATTCAGTCACCCAAATTAGATATCTAAAATTAGATGCCCCCAAATATCTATATGCTTTTTATTCTGCCTCAAAAGAGTGTTGTGAGGATAATACACTTCAGCTTATGAGACACTCAGATATGCAGTTACAGAGGAGATGAGTATCCTGAAAATATATCACCAATAAAATTCAATGAGATGGAAAAGGCAAAGCTAGAAATGTGATAGTACTGTTCTTCATACAAATCGCTCGTCAGAGCAAAAACAAGTGCCGTACCCCCTCTTCTGAGAAAGGTTTATTTCTATATTTATATTATATACATTGCTTTGTCAAATACAGAATCTCAGTCTATGCTTAGGCTACTAGGTATATATTGCACTATTTTGTTACATGTAGCAAGTATCCACACTACTCATTTATCTACCTGATCTAGATTTTAAAGTAACTATATATTCCTTCAACTGGTTAATCTCTCATTTACAGAATAAAAATGACTAATACATTACTTTAAAATAAAGTTCCCTAACTCAGAAGTGCCTTTCCATACTGTGGGGCAGTGATGTGTCTCAAGATGGATTTCACACTTCACCATCAATGGTGAATTTCTTTGCTTTTATTATTTAGAGTTACAACTTTAATGTTTTCTTATACTGTCATTTTGGGCTGGTGAATAAGATGAATTCAGCATTTCATAATGCACCATTGTATACTGTTTACCTCATTTATTTTCTTTTTACTGAATGATTGCAAATTTCAATTTAAAGTTAATAACATTTTGTGGGAGTTACTGCATGTGAATTAAGCATGGTGATGTCAGTGCATCCCCCTGGAATTTAAAAGATATTTCACTGTGTTATATCATGTGCCGCACAGTATATCAATTTTTATTTCCCATCCCTCAAGTATGGAATGCACACTGTGTAACTTCTAGATTCTCAATATAGACATAATTTACCCAAGCTGTGCAAATGCCCAACTTGCCAAAGATGATATATACAAGATTTATATAAAAGACTAGTTCTTTCAAGGAAGCAAAAGCCTTGCATACAACACAAGCCACTATATTATCTAATTATTTGGGGAGAGGGGTTTCTAATGTTACAGACAAAAGAAAATAGTGTGTAAACTGCAGTCACAAACCAATTTTTCCTTACTTTAACAACTTTAAGATTAGACAGATAAATTCCAGGCAAGGCCATTTACCTTCCTTGAGAATTATGTTTTGACATTTTTGTGAGTGTCTGGATTAGCTGGTTTCATAAGACAGCAAATATTAGAAATATTAATTCACTTTATTTTTACTTACATGCCATCAAGTGTATATCAAATGTTAAACAACATCTAGTTTGCTCATTTGCTGGATTGCACATACTACTACTTACTTTATGTGAATTCATAATTCCTGAATGCATTCAGAGAGCAATGCAGTTACTTATTTCTTGCTGTCATGACATTAAATATATTAAAAATAATTTTTTATGTTCAAATTGCTTCAGTAATACATTCACAATCTGGAACATTCTCACAATTACAACTAGGAAACACTTTGATTCCTTAGGCCAGGATTTAGTCCAACTGACAAATTTAAGGTTTTACTGTTAGATTTCAAAAAGTACTTCACAATTTATTTGCTAAATGCTTTTGGCCTTTTTATATGGGGCTGTACTTCATCATTTTCCTGCAAATACCTGCTTCTGCAGACAGAAATGTTGACCTCTGATATCATCACATTCCAGTCTTGCCTGTGTATCTGAATATCTTCATAAATCAAGTAATTTCAATACTATTTTCTTAACTATTTTCTTTACTCCTGGTGAGTGTGTCAAATAGTGGGCGGAGGGGGTATGACGTTTAAAACAAACAAACCAAAAAATAAAACTCAAACCTGATTGTTTTCCCTCTTGGCCATCACATGGTTGTCAATCACAAAAATCATCACTGAAAAAGTAATTAATTAGAAATGAAAGGCCAATATCTCAAGCATTTTCTATCAGTCCTGGAATATGTTTCAATGTAACACTGATGTAAGACATGAAAAAGAGCTGATGTGCCCAAATGGTTGCTGGTTTTTTCCACATACATCTGTTTGTCTAGTAAAACAAATTACATTCCCTAACATCCATGCCACATTGATATCTTTGATATTCCAACCTATCTTAAGTCCTTCCATGCATGAGGTGCTCAGTTGTGCAAAGCTCACTTATGTGAGTAACCCTTAGTTTACAAGTCATCAAATACTGGCTGTGCAAGCATTACTCAAGCAAGTAAGACTTCATGGGATCAGTCCTGTGGAATAGGCTGCCAGTTGGCAAAACTTCCACTCCCAGTTATCCACTTTAGTTTGTGCACATGCCACTCAGGAAGGAGACTGTTTTTCTGTGCTGGAGCAAACAGTACATTACTGCTGTGTTATTCCAAATATTGCAATACAGAAAAGAGAACATCATGAAGACTGATAGTGGGGGATGATACAGACCTGTGTTACCAGAGGAACAGCACCAGAGAGGTTCAGAGTATAATCTCTGCCAAACTCTTTGGGAGCTAGACCAGGGTGTCTGGGTCCACAACACCAAGGCTGCCATGGCACGTTGTTCCACACTCTTGGAATGGGCTGATGACCTGCCAAGAGTGACCCCTGGGCAGCAGTACAGATGGGCAGCAAGTATTTGCTTGATCCTCTGCTGTTATTCAGGAGCTGGTTATGATCTGCCTCTAAATTAAAAGGACTCAAATCTGAGGCCCTTCTGTAAGTAAAGGCTGTAGAACAAGTGTTTGGGCTCAATGAGATGTTAGCCCCTGGCTTTGACAAAGGCACAGCTGAGAACAAGCCCTTAAGGCACTGGCGAGAGCACAGCACAGCACGCCCAGAGCAAACGAAGCAGCAGGACTTGAATGGCGGTCACCTATGTCTTCGTTTTTAATTTTAAAACACACGTGGGAGAGGGAAAGTGGGAGGACAGCTACTATCATTTTCTGCACCAACACGAGCCTAAGAAACAATGACATTTACTTTGGTTTAACTAATTTCCACACATCAGATCATGTTTGGCACCCTTGTGCCAAAGTCCTATTCTTCAAGTCTGTTGAAATACCACTTTTCAAAACGTGTGCTAACATTTGGCCAACACCACCACCACAAGATCATTTTATAAACTTGTAGCTCATTTCACAGACTGCTGCTCATGTTGCTAACATATGCTATTCTACCATTTACTGTTCTATAATTAGAGAAGTCATATGAAAGAGATACACAAGGCTTAATTTTTGCATTAAATACAATTTGTTTAGACTTGGGTAGATGAAATAAGAAAAAAGAAAAAACATCAAATAGTGAATTAGAAAACTGCAAGACAGTTAATTTAACTCTTAAAAGGTCACAGTAAAAAATTTTAAAAACCCAACACCCCCTCATTGCTGCATACAGTTTTGAGGATTGAGGTAAGAATCAAATCCAGGACTACATTCTGCTTTGCTGGGCTAAAACTTGTTTCCAGGGGCTGATGGCCTCAGGAACAGAGCAGCTAGCAGGATCCTGGCAAATGGGAGACCAAGGTGGAAGATCAGAAGCTTACAAGTAGCACTGAAGCATGAACCTTTTGCACAGTGTGTCTTTTTTGCTTAGGCCACCACCAGGCTGTCATGCTAAAGCATTTGTAGTATGGAAGAGGCTGAATAAAGGATTGACAGCATCACTGGAATATTTATTATAGCATATGTTGCTCAGAGAAGGTAAGGATCCTACACCATTTCTCTTTCCATGAAGCTAACAGAAAATTTCAAGCCAGCCAGTCACAAAGATGCCTTTTATTAGGAAAAGCTGGCTTATAGATCTTTTGCTTGAGTAATTATCACATAAGGACTTTAGAACTCATTAATAACCCAGTATGTAATAATAAATAAAATATGAAACATTTGACTTTGATGTTTAGCATATTTGTCTTTTCTCCACTGGATCAGTTTCAATTTACACCAGGCAAGCTGAGCTGGACAGGAGCTGTGATGCCACACCTACAGCAGAGCTCTTTGAATTTGAATCAGCAAGTTAGCAGCCAATTACAAGTTACAGGTACATAACAGCATTTCTCTCTTCCATGTGCACACAACTGCATTGCAGAAGGGAGTTAGACACATGTTATTTTTACTACTGAACTGTTTTAAAAGCAGTAAAAATGTATACCAATGATGGCCAGGAATCAGTTCACGAGCAAACTGGAGTTTAAAGGAAATGCATCCTTTCTACAGTAAATTAATAAACTGCAGCCATAGTTTATTAAGCCACCACAATATTTTACATTTTCTACTGCCATAATCTTGACTGCTTATAAATTACAGTACTTTTACCTATTCTTTAATCCAGAAACATCATTATTAAAATGTTTGATGGAGGCTGCAGTGCATGTATCATTACTTGTAAAAGTTAATTAGATTAGATAAAAGAAATAATTAGATTTGCATTTTTATCCTGGTTTTAAACTTCCAAAGATCACAACAGTATGCCTGTGGGCAATTAAAAACAGCATACAGCAGTGAAATAGAAAAGCAAAAAAGGTCTGTTTTTCCTGGCTAATTCATGATTGAAGATACAATTACAAAATATTTTAAGGGTTTGCTGAAGCTGGGGGCTATTCCTGGACTTCTAAGCTTTGTTTATAACTCTCTCTCTTTCAAGGGAGTATCTGATCTGTGTACCCTGCCAATAGAAGTATCAAATTGCTTTCAATGGCTTTATTTGGTCCTGCGCAGAGCTTGCTGGAAGGGGATCAGTTTCATGATCAATAAGGAAAAAAAAAGAAAAGAAACGAAAAAAAAGGTAGGGGAGAATATTCCCGAGTGCTGGAACAGTAGCATCGCCATTGCTTTTGCTTGTCAAGGCTAAACAGAGTTTACAAACAGAGACAACCTCAGAGAGTGTAACTGAACTGACAATAACTAGATTCCAGAATGTGCATTTTCAGCAAGCTCTCTGCAAGGAGCTTTAACCTGTCTCCAAAAGGCAATAAATGAAAGGTTTGGCTCTTAAAATTGGAGGTCAGTTACATACTTAATGATGAAGCATATCTTTAAATCTATTTCTACTATTATTATCCTAGCAAAAAATTAATTAACCAGGTCAGGGAGGCTATGAAGGCTAATGTGGAATGTAATTATTCCTGATCTTTAGACATGTACTTCACATAAAGAGATAGTCCTTATTCAGCTCACCAGGTACCTCGATTGTCAGTAGTTAATCATGGATAAGAAGAGAGACTCATTGGCTCAGTCTCTTAAGTTTTACTTATGATTCAAATGATTTCTATTCAAAGACAGTTTAAATAGTTGTAATTCTATGTTACTACTCCTTTGTCTCTTTGCTATCACAGTAATCATATTCACTCTATTTGACTGAAACAGAAAATGCAAGAACATCTCTATGAAAGTAGAACAGCATGAATGTATAGATTAAAACTAGAAAGAATTACTATTAGGAATAATTTCTAGTGGCTGAATTAAAACAGAATACTTATGAGAGCAGAGAAAACCAGTTTCAGCATGCAGTGAAAATCAGGCTGATTCAAACAGAAAATGAAATGTTCTGCAATGACATTGAGCATAGTAGAGAGGAATAAGGTACAGACAAAAGCAGCTTGCATCATCTGTCAAAGTAATACTCATCACAGGTTTTGCAGAAAAGCTCAACAACCACTGTCCCACAGGGATTTCAAGGCCTTAAGAAATTTTTGGAACCGTTCAAGAAATGCAAGTCTTCCCTTCCAATGTAGTCTTATCTTCATGATGTACCACCAAATTCCTCCTTTAACCAGCTTTTTCACTTATTCCTAGAGATTATCGCTTTCTTTGAACAGGCAAAGAGATGTTCTTGAAATAGTCTCATTTTATCCCCTCTACTTTAAGAATTAATGTTATTTTATTAAACAAAAAAAATACAAAGTTCTTTTAAAAAAATCTTAATCAACCTGATCTTATTTCCCCACAAGTTGCTTCTCAATTTTATTCTGCACTGAAAGCAATGATTTCTCTGCACAGCTTTGCGGAACAAAGAATTTAATTTGGCAGATTAGATTTTCTCTCATCTCTGTGGACCCCTCTGTAGAAGAGTGTTTATGAACATTATGAGTTAAAAAGTAATAATACACTGCATTTATTTGAAACCTTTCATTTAAGATTCTCAAAACATTATATTTGAATTGAGGAAAAGGAAACAATTTGCCAAATTTCAGATAATCAGAGACAGGACTGAGGACAAGTCCAGATTCCCACTCTCTTTATACAACAGGCAAAACTGTTTTCCCGACCACATATACCCTGAAAGAAACATTAGCTTCTCTTAGAAAACATGGGATGATTATGCAAAACATTTAATGACCTCTGTACTCTTGAAATACCTAGGTTGTTTCCACACATTAAGTCTAGCTTATGTCCTCTTTGCTCATAGATTGTTGACAAAGTTTTGGATGTATAACAAGTCTGGAGTAAAGTGCTCCAGTAAATGGTCTTAAAACTGAAATAAAACAAAGAAAAAAAACCCTCAACAATTAAATGAAATAAGATGTTAAAATGATTAAATAAACAGATAATATACAGTACAATACAAGTAATAAATACCAAACAAAATGGAAATTCTGAATAAATTAAACCAGTCCAGGGAAATATGTGTTTTACTTAATATGGATTATTTTAACTTTTACATATGGATGGCAAAAATATTTTAAGCCCTGTGTAAAGTAATTTATAATTGTTTAAATTTATAATGGTTAAATAAACTGGATGCACTTACTCACTATTGTTTAAGAGTTAGTACTATACACAGAAGATGACAGTGATACACTATGTGTCTCATGATGAAAACATTGCATCAGCAATGCCCCACTCCTGCATCCTGGAGAACACACTGTACTTGCTTCAAGTAGCTGTGCCATGAATAGGTCCAGATGGAACTGGCACCTGTGCTACACATATTTTGAAATCTCCTCAAAACAGGAGTGTCATGGAAGAGCACTATTGTTTTCCCACACACGAAAGTACAGATAAGAATCCACAGTCTATGAAGGTAATCACTTTTTCCTGACAGTGGTTACTCAAGAGTCTTTAAACAAACCTTATAAATAAAATCAAGTTATTGAAGGCAGTTATAAATTCTACCAAGCCCAAAATATAAACTCAGAATGCAAGCATATGATATAAATTTTGTTTCCCCCTCAAGCTAGAGAGAGCATGATTCACCTCATCTCTACACTAAAGGCATCGGCATGAGTATCCTTCATAGTTAATGGAGAGAAACAGCCATTTTAGGGAACAATTTATCTGATATATTTTAAATATCTACTTTAGGATAAGACAAATTGCATCCTAAAACTATTCACTTTGCTTCTCTTTGCTCACTATAAGCACAAACCAGATAATTAATTGAGGCAGAGTCTGTACTGCAGTTACCTATTTTTGATGCAATGAATGTCACCCAGAGTCACCAGCGTGACTTCAGAATTGTTATTGAGGCTTCTTGGGAAGACGGTGGGAGGTGACCTGGGAAAACCAGCACAGCACTGCTTCTCTCACCTGGGTCCTGGTGAGAGAAGTACGTCTATCCCAGCTATAGCCCTTAAGGAACTACACATCTCAAACTGCAACACTCAGAACCAGTTCTACAGCAGGAAACCTCCCCTGAACTGCAGAGGCAACTTAGAAACTAACTTCTGTCTCAAGCAACTTCCACCAAACCTGCCTCAAAACGAGCAAACAAACGAAGCAGAACCACTTGATTCACAAGCAAATGGACTTTGTAAGCTGGTGTTTAGCCTGGAAGACAATCTCCTAAGGAATTTTCTTTTAGTAATCTCCATGTAAGACCAACGTATGTCTGAGATGGCATCTGCCCAAGATGCCTAGTGCTTCATACTAGAGCCTGCAGTGTTCCTTGGGCAATGAGATGCCGACTACCAATCTGGCTAACCAGCTGGGAGAAGAAACAGTCCTCCCTGCCTCAAATACACTGATTAGACTCATGTAAAGATCACAGATAAATAAAGAGGCCAAACTACTGAGGAGCTATGGCATAAGAGTACCTTATATTGACAAGAATTTTGAAAAAAACACAGGGAAGGATCACCAAGAAATAATTTAGGTTATATGAATAGAATAAACTTTGAAACACTTTGCATACACAGCTAGGAAAGGATGGGGGAAGAAAAACTTCTGAAGGCTTCAGCACTACAAAAGAGGAAAGTTGGAAGTGAGTAAGAAAAGGAACACACAACATATTCCAAAATGAACTTACAACATATTCTAAGACTACATTTCCCTGGAAACAGGGGAAGGGTAAAGCTCCTGGAAAATATTGACTGAACTGAAACAAAGTACCTTTGAACTTTTTACTACAGAGCACATACTTCCCAGTAAAACATAGTCAAATTCTCCAAACAGAAACAAAAATTACTTGGTCATGATACCTCTTTCTGGGTTTTAATTTTTTAAATGAATTTTAAAAATTAGAAATTTCTCATACAAATAGCTGTTCTGCTTTATAGACTCAGCTAGGTTTCAATCTTAGATTTATGCCAAGTAAAGATTATGTTTTCGTTATTCTTTGTTTTCTGAAGACATATAACAAATAACACTTAGAGAAGATGGTGCACTTTTTCCTTTCACAATTCTTATGTCTCTTCCCTTCTTGATGTACACCTACCATAAACCACTCAGTCATCTAATAGGTAATGACAATAATGGTGCTTTAAAATTCAAATGTGTCTCTCATATGAGGTATTAACACGTTTATATTTGCTAAATAAACTTGTTAAAAGTGTAACTGAAACTGAAACATTTTCAAAAGCTTTTACAAGCATTCCTTTGGGATGAGGGAAAGAAAAACTTCACTTTTGGCATCTAGTGACATAGCAATCAGCTAATGAAGGGAAAAAAAATGAATAGCCTAAGCTTATAACAAATGATTGGCAGCACAATCATCTGTCAGACCAAACTGAAATATTTAAATCAATGAACAGGCCCATGGAAAAGCTTTCAAAGTAGGTAGCAGATAATGTAATATAGTCAAATGTCAACAATGACTCTACATCCATGTCACTCCCTACCCACATACACCTGCACAAAATTAAACCAGGTTCTGAGTACAAGTACAGATAAATATCTCCAGAACACTTCCAGATCCACAAGGGTGCCTGGAACACCTGTGGGTCTTTATACATAAATGGACTGCTCCCAGAGACTTAGTACTGTCCTAATGTCTCAATACTGCTTTTGTAGAACAAGGAATTTCACAAACAATGATTGAGATTCTGTTTTTACTTCACACAATACAAGTCAAATTGATTGCAGATTTCAGAATTATGACGAGATGATGAGATTTAAAAATAGTTCAAAACTTTCAGAAGAAAACTCTGCTTATTAAAGTTCTTTGCACCAAAAATATGTTTGACAATAATTTTCTAAGACATGAATAACTCCCATAAAGAGCATCTTTACTGAGGCTTGTTAATAAAGCATGTGGCTGCTTTATTTTAGACCCTTCCCTCTCCATAAATGGAATTTAAGTATAATCAGAAGAGAGCAATAAAATACACTGACCTGAATTTGCTGCTGCAGTAGATTGATTTTGTGCTGCTGTTGCAGAAGTTGCTGCTGTTGTCTTGCGATCTATTAGAAATAAAATTTCCATAAAATTAAAACAGTAATATTGAAACGTCAGTAATATCAAGTGAAAAATTTATATTTGTTATTCTTTATTATATTTTATTAAGCATATTAATTTTTCTTAGATGAGGGATATTTTAGAGGCAAATTTTAATTCAACACAAAAATCTAGTTAGCCAGTAAGAAATACATATTTTAAGCACTGAGGCCCTAAGTCTGCAAAGCACAGAAACATAGGTTTATTTGTGTGCATGTGAATAATTCCATTACTATTCAACAAAGCATATAAGCCCATGGTGATCTTTGACTATGATGCATTACTGTTAGCTACAATGGGAATGAAACATATGCTTAAAATTAAGTGCTTTTCTGAATGGGGATGGGATTACGCAGGTGCTTAAGGTTAAACACATTTTCCTGCTTTGCTGAACTGGAGCCTTAGCTAGTATTTATAGATGTTTCACTATTCAGCACAAGATCCTAGGCTAAGCTTCTCCGACTTCATTCACTATAAGCAACATATTACTTCGCTTGTAAATCTCCAAAATCATCCTTGGAACTGCTTAGGGAAGCAGAGCCTTATTCTGTGTAAAAGCAGTACCTGGTGCTCAGTAACTCATCCTCTACACAATCCTATGAAATACATAGATATTCTTAACCTCATTTGGTAGATTCAGTAAGGTAGGGTTAAGGTTCACTCTATCCCTTCTCTAACACAGATGGAGAGGCAAATAAATGTTCTGGGCAGGGAACACTAAGAGACTGGTGAGAGAGAATTTGCTACAGATACCCCTTCTACCTCCCTGATTCCCACAAATCATGCAAAATCATCATGCCAGAGCAGAAGGGAAATAGGATCCTGCCCTCAGACCACAGAGCTGCTCCCTGCAGTGGGTGATGTGGATGGCAGCCACAGGGAGGTGGGGGAACAACTGGAACTTCTGCCTTAGAAAGGGTAACTGTGCAGCAGACTGAAATGAGGACAAGATTTGTGTTTCCTGGAAATCTCAGCCTCAGCACTTCTGCTACCTTCGTTTCTTAAGTATAACTTCCCCTCCTATAAATATTTATCTGGAGCTGAGGAATCACATAAAACAGAAAGAAGCTGGTGACAAAGGTAGTTTGGTCACTGAAATCCACTGTTTCGGTTTTGGCAAAAACCCTCCTTGTCTCTTTCTCCATCTTCTGAGCACACTTACTCTATTATAAACAAAGAAAGCTAAGTAAAATGTTTTTATGATAAAAAAATTACAGAAATGTAGCTAGGTTGGTTTGGAAATAAACAATCACATAGTTTTAGTGAAAACTGTTCAGATTACCTCATAAGGAATTTGCAGTCACATATTAACAGCTTGTAATTGTGCACATACAGAGACCAAGGCTGTCATTTCCTTAGTCTCTCACTCTGTCACATGGAAATTATTTTTTTCACTTAAATTCACTGTCTTTTTTTCAGTTAAAACTCACTTTTGTATGAGAAACCAACACAAAATTCATATATATTTTAAGTCTTGAATGTGGCCTCAAGGAGACCAATTGAGGTCTACATGATTCTGGGGCTGGATCAAGGCAAAGTGCCACACAAAAGTGAAGTCAAGCAACTCTCAAAGACCACTACACTGATGCTCGTAACAGGGCTCAAACTCCTTTTAGGAGCTTGGTGTTCAAATATTTCTGGATGAACCTCCCAGTCAAGTCAATAAAATATGGTCAGTGAAGACTGAAGGAGCAGACCCTCTTGTGGGAGTGTAAAAGGTAATTCAAACAGAGCTAGCAGTCCATGTGCCCAGGTAGCCCAGGGACAGGTCCTAGGACCTCAGATATATGTTGTCAGTACAGTGGTCAGCAGTAGTGTCTATGGTTAGTAAAACAACTCTAATAGTAACAGTGCTATAAGGAATATTTAAAATGTGTGTGAGTGCTGGAGTTACTATTTTTAATGAGTAATACACCAATTGTGTGAGTCCATCTTAGAAGTGTAGTGCTTGTAACTAAGTCTGTCAGGTTTATGCCCATATTGCCCCTGCTGCTAAAATCTCAGAGAAGGTAAAAGATTATTACAATATGCAGCTTCAAAAAGGAGTTGTCATTTCACACTGAAATCAGCACGGAGCTACATCACAGGCCATTCCTTCCCAGTGCTGTATCGTTTTTTTCACAGGCACCGAGTTCCCTATGTCCAGAATTGTTTGGAGCTGCTGGTGACCTGGGTGCAGCTTAACATGGCAGGGAGGAGATTTTTGTTTACGTGTGCAAAGGCACTGAACTGCCTGAGGTCTGACTGCTTGTGAACAGCTTTTTGTACCTGTATGTACAATGTAGTTTCATTTAAATAGGCATTTCCTGATGAAAACAAGAAATATACCACAAAGTAACTAATCTCAATGGTTCCTCTTAGATGGAGCAGTACTGTGATAGAAAATGCACCCAAAACCCCTCAATGCAATTACCATAGCATCGTCTTGATGTATAGGCTTGACACAGTAAAGTAGGGTACACAAGCACCATGTGGCTCAAATTCTGAATTTTATTTGCCTATCGGTTGAGCTACATGCTCGCTTCATTGAGCATGACAACCTAGTTTTAAGTGTCATTTAATTTTCATTTTGAAATATAATTACAAAGTGTTCACTGTAAGATATCACTCGTCTGCAAATGTGTCAAGATTAATTTGTGCTAGCTTATTCACAAGTGTCAATAGTTAATTACTGTGTCATCTCTAGATGGCTAAATGACATTCTAACTTCTGATTTTTTACAGTGTTCCTTTATGTTATTTTCCATTAGGGGATGAGTCCATATTCCTACATGTGGGCAAATACCCAAGCACATAAAATACCAGACGTCACAACTCATTAAAATCAACAGAGCATATATTGCTGTATATATCCTGTAAAATATATTTAACTGAAAAGATAATTCTAGTAATAATGTCAGATTCCTAAAAACCACACATTAATTTGGATCAGTCTGATCTAATGCATACGGGACTAGTGTGTGGGATCATTGTTGTTACACTTTTGTCCTATGAGAAAAGGACAGCTCTTTGGACAACTGCTTTTTATAAACAAACAAACAAGCAAGCAAAAAAAACAACAACAAAGTGGGCAAAAACAAAAAAACCCAAACCCTTCACAAACTGAACAAACAAACCTTACTTGTAGAAGATATCTGAGGGTTTGAGGATGCTTAAGGGTTTTTCTTTAATTATTTTCTTCTTAAAAAGAGAAAGACTTAAATAATGGTTATATTCTGCCTTATTTGTAACTCTCAAATTTGCCTCAGTGCAAGAAACAAGAACAGTGAAATCTATCAAATGCCATTTTTTTTCTAGGAAAGAAATTATTTTAATATCCACCCCTCCCCTTTTTTTTTTTTTCCCTCAAGGTCTTACATATTTCCTCTTTCTGGAAAAAAATATGTAACTTCTGAGGATATTTAAGCTCTTTTACCAAAAAAATATGAAAGGAAACTCCAAGCAGAACAGTGTTTTTGACAAGCATTCTTCATGAAGCATTTTCTTTCAGGTTTCTTTCTTGAAGCCTCACCTGTTCTTGCTGTTGGCGAGCAAGGTCCATTTGCTGCCGTTGTTTTTCAATTTGTGACGCTGCCAGCTTTTTCTGCTCATCATGGGCAGCCAAGAGCTGCTCCCGTAAGCTGATCAGCTGGGTGATCATAGTAGAGAGCTGTCGCTCTTTTTCTGCCAGGCTTTCTGGTGTACCTAAATGTGCAGGAAAGATGTACTGTAAATATGAGATAGACAATAGTTACAAAGCAATATNATTATTATTATTTCAAACAGCTTGAATATATGTTCTACTAACAAATCTCGGAAGACTCTAAAACATAGTTTCACTGTGCTCTAATCAGGGGAGGACGTAACAGAAATTGGAGCAGAACAGACATAGAGTATTTCCCTTTTTTCTGACAGGAGTAATTAATGATACACTCTGTACAAATCCCTATATCTTTTCCTTCTAAATCTGCCCACTGTGATAAATACATTTAGAGTTTATTAGACATGATTTTCCTTCACTTTATATATATATTTTTTTGATTTTTACTCCAAGTATGTACAAATACTAAAAAACAATTTAAAAGACGCTGTTTGGTGGAAGAAGCAGTTAATAGTTTATTGATCATTTTTCTAAAATACCCATATATCTGGTAGGTCATTTAGGTAAATGTAAGCTTTGGTTGTGGAATGTGTATTAAAAATGAGCTTTGCTTGTCCCCAAGAGAAATTGCTAACCTGAGAAAATGGCTTAAAAATTTTCATTTAACTTTCAAAGTTTACTCTACAGAGAGCACTTAATTAATATGAAACTACAGTACATTTATTCTTTGCACTAATGATGCTTAATGGTCTGTTTATGGGCAAATTGCATGGGTCTCATAAGTAGAGAGTACAGGGTTCTTTTGCAAGTCAATCTGAAAATATCACATCTTAGGTATGAACATATTACACTGTCAGAAACAGCAATGTCAGTTCCTATATTTGAGCCATACACTACATTTTCTTGTGAGCAGCTCAGACCCACAGCTCTATAAGAGGCAATATAATGACAGCAAAATAGCAGTTCAGGAATACTGGAGAAGAATTTCAAATATGTTTACAGATGGAAGTGGGGTAAAAAAAGGAATTTTATGTTGTACAGGAGAACTAGAGTTAGAGAAGAAGAAAACCAAATCAAGAACTAGTCAGCTCTGTAATCTGCCACATTTATATGAGAAGTGGCACAAAAGAGAGGATAGTCACAAACTTCCTTTCCTCAGTTCACAGTGGAGGACTGTGATAAAAAAGTCACAGGACTTTTGAAGAGGAAGAAAATATGTGAGGAACAGGACCTGGGAGGGAATGGAGAAACTGTCACCAAAATTATGACTCCACCTCCTTCCCAGGAATAAGATGGATATCTTCTAGGGAAGAGAAGAAAGAGATTGACAGGTTTCATAAGGAAGACAAAACAGACTCCTGCCAAGCAGATGACAAACCCAAGATTCTCTACTACTTACACTGTTCTACGATGGGACCAGTATGATTCTCACACAGAATTTCATTTGCAAAAGCAGTACACAAGAAGACCTCTGCCTATAATTGTTTTATATGGAAAAGAGAAATCACATGGCTTAAGCAAACTCACAGAAACAAAGGGTACCTGGCTTCCTGTATATTTATTAATTCCATTTAGCAACAAGAAGTACTGAAAATACTCAATTTCTTATCCACTATTAACTATCTGAGTTTTAAGAGTTTCCAACAATCTGATATTTCAGTACCCTATAATGCATTCAGCATGCAGGTGACACAAGTCTCCAGAAGAGGAAAAATGTAACTTTTGTTGTGGTAGAAATTTTAGAAAGACTTAGTGATTTCCTTAGTCATAAGAAGTATGATGGATGCATGAAGTTGAAGCTGAAGGATAGATACTCTACTATTCAGACAAGCTCATTGCAAAACCTTAGTGTGATGTGCACAACTGAAGCAATAAAAGAGTTCTATGCAAAAAGCTGTTTCAAAACAATAAAAACAAGGAAATATTTTTGAAAGCAAGCTTAGGCAGGTATGTGGCCAGGAAAATGCCTGCACTGAAGGTACTGCCTTGCCAGGATCCATTAGCATGTACTGAGCTCCATGCTGCTGACATCTGTTCAACTATCTGCAACTTCAGTACAGATTTACGTTAACCTTCTTAAACTGTGTTACTCAGTCTTGAAGATTTTTCACAACAGTTCAAAGGTTATTTAGGTGGTTTTGAATATGCTATTGTATACTGAAATTCATTTTCATGGTTAAAAGACTGTTCTGCCAAAGAAAAACTCCCTTGCCCACTGTGACTAGAAGAGATCAACCACTCCACCTATTTTAGAGAGCCAGTAGGAAGCAACCTGCTGCCTCAAATGATACTTATTGCCCTCCACTGCCACCTGGGAAATGACAGCTTGAGACTTTCACATCTGTCAAGCAGCTCTGGCATTGTAATGCAGGCCCCTGAGCTTACAGTCATAAAATATTTTACACACCCAAAGCAGATACTAATCTCCAGCTCCATTTCCATATTATTCTGTACAGCTTGTACTTGCTTCACAACATGAGTAGAAAGTTACCACAAAGAGTACTTACTAAGGCTACAAAATACAGTTGTTTTGTTATGATTACTCAGAATCATTTGACAGAGTTGCCACAAATTTATAGGGTCATTTATTTTTTTCTTTCATTTTCTGATTTTTTTACAATAGCAAGCAGAAGTAACAGTTCTTATTCAGGAATTCATGGTAATTATTTTTCTTTCCTTTTCCCCCCCCAGAGAAATACATCTGAAATAAATGACCCCATTTAAAGTACTCTGCTCTTTAATTTGTACTGTGCTATGTAATCCAACAACAGAATAGAACTGATGACCACAAAATGTACACTGTGCTTCTGGAAAATAACGAGACCTCCATGAAGCTGTAAGACACCTAACCCAGCAATGCTCAAGACAAGAACAAGCATAAGATGAGAATGTTCTTGCATGAACAGTTTGGGGGGAGGTATAATTTAATTTTAGAGTGGAAAATCCCAACCATTATTTTACAGTTTAAATACCAATAAAACCCAACTTGCTTAGAATGCAGACCAGATTGAGCTGATCTGGCTGGGCCAAGAGAGGTCATCAGTAGCTGTGTGCCATCATCATCTGTTTTGCATCCACTTACTTCAGCAAGCAATGAGATTCCTAAACTCATTACCCGTAAATAAACTTCTGCTGCTGACTAAAAATATCTATAAATAAATAAATAAATAAAAAATACAGCTATCTATAAAATGTATTTGCCATAAAAACAGATAAAACAAGAAGCTTAGTAAAAAATAAACAGTAAATATGCCAGCTTCCATAAAATATTATATACTACAGCTCTCTCTCTGTTCTAATCCTATTCTCTTACTCCAAAGATAGCAGTGCATTTTTTTCCATGGGGTCTTCCTTATCCCCAAAACACATCTGTCTTGAGTTTCTCTCAGATTTGTCAGGTGGATCAGTGCTCCCCAGGGCCTGCTCCATCTGAAGTATTTTAATTTGACTAAACACCTGATTTATTTTATCTCTCCGATGAGAAAGGCAGTTTGTCTTAATAGAGGCTGTCAGCCTACAGTCCCATTCACAGCAATTTACAGGCAGCCAGGGATGCTGGAAAAGAAGAGTGCTGTGATTCTGTATTTTACCCTCCTCCAGAAAGCACCTAAAAGCAGCTATTCACTGCTACTGCATGTGGCATTTTAAAACTGAATTAGCTTTTTATTCAAGTAACTACACTTGTTGTGAATAGCTTATCTGTAAAATTGCTACATTCACTACTGATTTTATTAACCTTTGGCTCTATCACAAAACGGTCTTCAGTTAGGAAAGACCTTTAAAATTGACACATTTTTCTTAGGGGCCTTTATTTCAGTGACTTCAGATATACTGAATTTGATCCATTGACTCCCTTTACCAGCAGTATTTAAAATTTTGAGTGTTGTTTTGAAGCTGATAGTGTTTAAGGACTTTTTTTAAAAAATGAAAATGTGACAGCCTCATCAAAAGCTCAAAAAATTGTTATTATTTTTGATAGTTCTTTGGTTATGCATGCTTGCCTTTGTGATAATAATCAGTAGCTGAAAAATAATTTGGTTGTAGTAATATTTTAATTTTTCCTTGTGTGCTTGTTTTTTACCCTTTACTTTGGATTTCAGCACAAATTGAGATAAAATGGACAGATTGAAGAGAACTAAGGCATCAAAGAGAACTTTTGAGAAATTCTGGTCATAGGTCAATCTAACCAGGAGTGAGAAAATAAAAAGTAGCTATAAATCTGCTGAAAAAGAGAGAAGAGTTCAACCTCGTGGTCTAAAATTACATTTAGAAAGAATCCTGCTTCTGGCAAAACCCTACCTTTTGAAACTAATTAGAATACTACATGATTTCTAGTACATAAAGTAATAGAAAGAGAATCATATATACTACAAGGCATTTAATAAAAATTATAAACTTCATCCTGCATTTTATCTACCTAGATTTCTATAAGCATTACAGAAAATGAAAAGCACCAAAAAAACCAAACAAACAAACAAAAAACCCAAACCAAACCAAACCAAAACAAACCCAAAACAAAACAAAAAAAACCCCTTGTCCTTGTTAAAAATCTAGTATTCTGTAGGATAGCTATATAATGTAACTATATTTCCTGTATCAATCACTGGTTTACCACCTTACAACACTCCTATTACCTCTTACTACATATTCAGTCTATATACAAATGTAGCTGCATGTCAGCAAGTGCTGGAGGCTTTTCAATGTTAAATTTGGTACTGTCCTTGTGGCAAGCTGTCATGAGAGAGAGGCAGAGTAATAAGTGCTGGTAAGAGAAAAAAGAAGTAGGAATAACAAAAAATAGACTTCTAGGCTTACATAGTATAATTTAGACTAATCTCTTTGACACTCAGGAAAAGAAAACTAGATAAAACCCCATACTCCACAGAATGAATAAAAGACAAAATACTGGAGTCGTAAACAAGCCAAAAATTTTATAGGTGTGATCCATAGCTTGCCGAAGTAGGATTCTTAGCTGTCATACGAAATTACTGTGGGTTCTTGAATGTGCTTGCCTTAGTTTCCCAACATGTACACAAAGTAAAACACTACCAATCAGAGGGGTTTATGCCTGGTTAGTTAATGTTTCTGAAGTGCTTTGAGATCCTTGCATGGAATCTCTACACAGCTGCAAAGTATTATTGGTTCTCTTGAATTCTGTGATTAGTGTAAAGCATGACAAATATCACCCTTGTTTATGCACTGCATCTAAACTAACTTTTGCTCCATAGACTTACAGGAAATACAAATTAATAAATCAAAATTGATTACTCCTGTTACGTTTCTAGAACAAACACATAGTGTGACTTTTATGAAATCAGAAGACAGTAATGCAAGAAAGAAGCATGGACTTTGCCAGAAACTAAGTAGGGCTTTAAATCACACAACTGCAGTTCCAAAGTATCATCATCCAAAGCAATTCAACCAACAATCAAAAATGATTTTGAATCAAGTTAAGCCATTTCAGCTTTTTTTTTTTTTTTTTTTTTTAAAAAAAAAGGCATTTATGACTCAATTCCTCTGTTAGATTGGAGAGGGTTTTTATTATTTTATGGACATTGTTTGAAAAGGAAGCAGAAACACAATGCTGGGCATAAAAGAAAGTGTATTTGATCTTAGCTGCCCAGAGATAACCTGGTTAAACCATTCTGTCTAACACGGCAGTCTGCAGCACACATCAGATAGTCTGTGATGTCTCTACTTCACAGGCTCTGTCCAGCATTTAGCATTTACCCTTTTTTGATTGGGTCACCTTTTAAATGCCACAAAATAGGGCAGAAAAAGTCAACAAAAATAAACAGGAAAAACAGAAGAAAGTAACAATTTAATGGAAGGGCTTCGGAGATAAAAGTCACTTTGTGAGGGCTGCCTGACTAAGGAGCCCCCTTGCCATTGCAACAGCATCTAATTTGAGTTCTAACTCCAACAGCAGTTTAAAAAGCTTCCACTCTAAAGGGCCCCAAGTGTATCATAAAGATAAAGCATTTCAGTAGAAAACAGCCACAAAGACCTCTATTATCTTATCAGTCTTTGGTTACAACAGCTGAACCAATATGACTAAGTTCTGAATGACTTTTTTCTCCCCCCTTCTTTTTATAACACTAGAATACTGGAATTTCTTTATTTCATGATCAGTTAGCAATTGTTGATGTTCCCATATGCTACTGTCCCATTCTTAGTCAACAAAAAGTTTTATAAATGCTTCCATTGTGCTTTGTAGCATCCCAGTGCAGAAGGCAGCACAGCAAACATGTCCAGCATGCAAACCACACCGGATAGCTTGTCTTGGGAAGGTGTGAGATCCCTCCCCTCCCCTGTGTCTCAAAATTATTCTGCATTTTAAGCTTTAAGCATGGAAATTTATTATCATATGCCCATGAACAGTAATGGGAATTAAGAACTACTGAAAATGTTCTGTACAGAAAGATCTGTTTGTCAGATTTTTAAAAACAAAAAATGGGCTGAATTACCTATGCCTAAAAGAAGGATGAAAATGTTTCATGGATAATCCACAGGTTTCATCCTAGTTTCACATATAATAAACCTCAGATGTTGAAACAGTTTCTTCGGTGGGAGCAATTTAAAATTCATATGATTTGCAAAACAGCAGACTTTTAATACATAAACTTATCACAGTCCGGTCTGCCTTTCTTAGATCAGCCATAAAATTGCAGGTAGCTGTATGAATATGAAATCAACTCAGTGAGGCCACTGACCCTTCATTTTCCCCCGTCACTGTGCCCATGGACAGGTGAGGGAGAGGGCAGGGACCATCGGGAGGAGGGCTTGCTGTCCTCCATCACTACAGCCACCTCCCTGGCTCTATGCAAGCTGAGCTGCTGGCAGGTCTCACAGTACACACCAGGGTCCTGTGCCCATAGCCCTTTGGTTTGGATCATACCAAGGCTTTCATCCAGTCCACAGATCATTCTTGCCTAACCGGGGGAGGCAGTACACAAGCAGAAGTGATGTATATCCAGATCTCTGCCTGACATTGAGCTGGAATAGAGTCAGGAGTCCCTGGGCATAAGTGCCTTGACAGGTATCTCTGAGTGTTCATAATCAACTGAACCCTATTCAACCACATAAAGTGTTGTGTTCTGTTGTTGTTTTTTCCTTCTCAAAAGAATCCAAAGGATTTATCCCTTCTTCAGACCTTCACAAATCGTAGAACTCTTTTTTCCTCATGAAGAATAAGCAAGTCACAAGAATCAGCAATCCAGATGAATATTTTCCCCTAAAGTTTTGCCATCACCTGATGGCAACTAAGGCAGGCTTACCTGCCTTACCATGTCCAACAAATGCTCATACCTTAGCTCCTCCAAATAACTTTTCTTTTTCTCATGTGTTCACTGGACTTTTTGCTCTTGCATTGTTTCTTAGCAATTCTCAAGTGTTTCCTGAGTGATATCTTATAGTCAGAGGTTTTCCTCCTTGACTGCTTTTCATAACAGTTCTAATCAAAGTAAAGCAATACATTAAAAAGAAAATTACTGAAGCGACTGGATCAACAGAAACTGTTCACAAGTTACTCCCAAACAGTTCCATAACTGTCTAAGCAATCTGCTAGGCAAAGGTTTGGATTGAGAAGTACCTGGTTAGTTCATAGAGCAGCACAATGAAACTGTGCACCATTTTTAGCGATGTTGTGAATCTACAGTTGAGTCCTAAAATGTAATCCATGTCAGGAATGTAAGGAAGAATGTGATGTTAGCCAGAGCTTCAACCTCCCCCTCCTCCAAACCAGTGCCCAGCAAAAAGCAGAATTCCAACAAATCTCATCGACTCCTTACTTTCTTTCACACGCATGAAAAGAACTCTATCTAACATAAGCCTTGGAGGACTTTAATTGTTTAGAGATTTAGTTACTATCTCATATGTACAATTCTATTTTACTATTGTATTCTATTAAAGAAAAATACTTGTATCTTTACCTTCTAAATAATACTAGAAATACACAGTGTTAATTCATGCATGTGCACATGGAGGAAATATGATAGTTTTTTGAATAAATTATTTGTACAGTTTTTTAGCAGCAAGTAGAGATTTTGTTGTGAATGCTTTAGTACTTTCTGTGGATTTAGAAATGCTTCATATATACTCAATACAAGCTGTTTAGACTCTATGTAGGAAAAATGTGATATTGCTGGATATAAACATTTATAATGTATACATATGTGTGTGTGTGTATTATTGATTCTAATGCTCAATTCCAATGCTTTTACAGTAAAAAAATTATTCACAAACAAGAGTAAAGATGGTCCATTCATTTACGGTACTCAGTCAGGACTTGAGAGCTGAAAAAAATATCCTGACTTTCAGTTTCAGTTTTTCCCATTTAAATAGAGATGATAGTATTTCCCTAGATCATGGACAGGGAAGGGAAGGAGGATGTTATGCTGAGGGTAGTACAATTAAGATTCCAAAACATATTTGTGGGCCATACAACAGACAGAAATAGTATACTAAAAATATACCAAAAGGATAGAAGACATAATCAAAGTGAAAAGAAATGATAAACAACAAAATCCTGAACAAACAAGAAAACAAACAACCCCCCAAAAAAAAAAAACAACCAAAAGAAAACAAACAAANTTAGAGATTTAGTTACTATCTCATATGTACAATTCTATTTTACTATTGTATTCTATTAAAGAAAAATACTTGTATCTTTACCTTCTAAATAATACTAGAAATACACAGTGTTAATTCATGCATGTGCACATGGAGGAAATATGATAGTTTTTTGAATAAATTATTTGTACAGTTTTTTAGCAGCAAGTAGAGATTTTGTTGTGAATGCTTTAGTACTTTCTGTGGATTTAGAAATGCTTCATATATACTCAATACAAGCTGTTTAGACTCTATGTAGGAAAAATGTGATATTGCTGGATATAAACATTTATAATGTATACATATGTGTGTGTGTGTGGGGGGGTACATTTATAATGTATTATACACTTCAACTAAAAACTCATAGTCAACCTGCTCTTGCTCAATTAGAATACAAAAATATAGTAAAGACCACAGGTGAATTATCTGTACAGTGATACAAACACTAAAATATGAGGTAAAGAGACAAATCAGTAGTTTTGTTTTGTTACCTGAGAAGACTATATCCCAGGGCATAGCACATCAAAATAAAATTAACATGGTAGTGCTATATGGAGAGTAAAATTAATATTATTAATATTATTATTGATTCTAATGCTCAATTCCAATGCTTTTACAGTAAAAAAATTATTCACAAACAAGAGTAAAGATGGTCCATTCATTTACGGTACTCAGTCAGGACTTGAGAGCTNATCAAAATCTAATTATACAACTGTTCCTCTTCTGTAGAAAAAACACACTGAGATGCCAGGAACTGTGTTAATAAGGATAGCAGAAATACTTAAACGTCACAGTAGGAATAAACTTTCAGGATTAGAACCTTCTTTTTGCAAACATCCCCACATAGATGATGTTTATCAGCATTTTTTCTGAATATTAATATTGTGAGTAAGAAAAACACAAGATTGGTTTCATTTTCCCTATCAGAGAACACACAAGAAGCACAAACAACAATAGCAGGCCAGTATTATGTCTCCATCAAGGAGATTAGAAAGTCATAAACAGGGTTTGAAAGTTAAATCCCTAAATTTTCTCATTTGCAAGGGCTGTAAAACAACTTCAGTCCAATAGTCCTACAACGATTTGAGTTGTCTCGTAGCAAAACAGGAGAGGTCTCATGGTGAAATGGAGATATCCTAAGTTTTTCCTTCTGATAATGAAACACAAATACTAAATACCAGAAAAATCAAGTCCCTCAGTAATGATGGTCTTCATCGCTTATTGTTTCTTCATTACACTGGAATTAACAATTCAGCAAGTCTAATTCTCTCTTCCTATTATTTACACATACACATAGATCAAAAACTTCAATTCAAATACCTTAAATTTGCAATGGCATGAGAATTGATTCCCATGTTTCTGGAAATAGCAAATGAAACCAGTTGTTCACCTTCCCTACTGTTTTCTCTCTCAACCTGACCCGAAATACACTTTCATCATCTTTGGCTGAATTTTGCAATTTTCAGAGGACCAATAGCAGACACATTAAACAGAAGTCCAAAAAACCTCCTCTCAGTTTCTAGAAAACACACCATATTAGGTATGTAGAAATGTTACTAAAAAAGTTTGTATATGCATATTCTGTAGCATCATCCCAGTTTTAGGTCTGAGACTACTCTGTCCTGAGAGCATCATTTGACATAAAAAACCTGGGTACTTACTATTAGACCTTTCAAATGCATTTTCTTATTAAACTTTCTCCATAAGCTGTTCATAACCTAATGTGAAACTGCAGATGTAAAACTGAGACCTAAGTACTTACACAGAGAAATACTGCCCAGCCTTTCACACCAGTTTCAAAGGGATCCCAACACAATGACATTTTGTCCTACACATTATTTTGCTTTCTGGATAATTCTTTCTATTTTTATTTTTTTTCTTCTGATTTTTAAAATTTGCTGAACAAAATTCTGCTGCACTACTAGTATCACTGTATCTTAATTAAATTAAGCAATATTTTATATGTTTGAATTCAATAGAAAATCACTAACTTTCATTTCCAGAAAAGGAGAAAAAATATTTTAGTTCTAAGTGAATATTTGCATCTGTGCCCTGGTGTGGAGTATTGGATAGTCTGATATATGAATGCTAAGTCATCTCTAATATTCATATAAAACCTTGCAGTAAAAGGTGTAAGTAAGATACTTTTTGTAACAGCCTCTTTTAGATGTGAAATGAAATTTCCTTTTGCTTATATACAATCATAGATAGTGTCTTCTTCGGAATTACAATGTTGAGAATCACAATTGATGGCAGTCTGGAATAAGTAGGATCTTATTAACTAGCAAAAAGACTGGGAGTCTGTTGAAGAAAAAAATGTAAATGGAGAATTCAGGACTGATTTTGAAATTGCTCCATTTCATTGATTGTTCTTTGCTAACAGCACACAGCTGGATAAAAGTAATTTTGTTTCCATATTCGATTTTAACTTAACAAATGATTTCTGGGTGTCATTAATCTTATTTTTTCATTTTGTAAACATGATAGAATTCCAAGTGATCTATACAATTTTTCATTCTTTTAAAACTAGCATTTCTTCTCTTGCAAGTGCAAGAAAGCACTTGTTTGGAAGGAAGAGCTCTCCAATTAAGACTTGTATCTTCAATCACAAGGATGAAGTGAATATCTGTTCTATCTAATCTTATTCTGGAAAGAGAATTGTATATGTGCATGTATAAAAGTGACTTGAAGGAAACTGAGTTTAGAAAAAGTTTGTTTAATATTTTATTTGATGAGTATAGTTCATATGAATTAGATGACATTAATTTCCTACCTAATGGGAGTCATAGTTACTTGTGATTTCTTTAGTTGATCATTTCTCTTTCACAAAAATGTCCAGTATGTAGAAGAAGCTTTCGTTTGGTTTTTGTTCAGTCTTCTCCATTGTCTAAACTATGGATTAATAATGAAAGGTAAAAAAGAATTATATGTTTTAATTTTTCTATTTTAAACAGCAAGCTACAGAAAAGGAAGGTTTAAATTTTTTTGTCTGACTTTTGTCCAAGTAATTGTAGAAACAATTCCTCACTTTAAATAGTGAGGAATACTTTACACTGTAATGTCTACAAATAAATATGTGGGGGATGGTAAGAATAGGTGACCCCTGAAGTTCACACAGCTTTTATGTGTCCTCCTGCAGTTGGAAATGTGCAAATCAGGTGGAAAAAACATCTCATCACTGTATCTTCATGTGGGACTAATCTAGTTTTAAGGAAGACAGTGCAGTGTCTTATATTGAACTGACCACCTGTGTGCTAGGAAGGGTTGTGTGAACGAGGATAGGAATGAATACTTCTTTCCATGGCACAGGAAGGGAAGAGAGCCTTTCCACAGGTGCCACTGCAGCTTTTTTATTAAAAGGCTAATTGATTTACATATTAGGATGCAATTACTTGAGTTCATTTGCCTTAAAGCTAACACTGAGGATCCCAATCCAAAACACTCCAGGAATCTTGCCTCTTTTCCTCTACTGAAAATTGTAACCCAAATGCATTTCTTCAACTGCATCCAAAATGCACAATATACACAGGAGAGGAGATGTGCCCCTGTGAAATGTACTCTGACTTCTGATGTCTTGCAGTTACTTTTTATATCTTGTTAAATAAGTTACTTCCATGAGTTTTTAGTTAGTAATTATTAGCTACACCACTCAGAAATGTCTAAATATAAATATGAGGAGTATTAGTACTGCAAGATTTATATACTTTAAATATAAATTTTAATTTTGATCTTAATTACATGTTCATCTTTCATGTCTTACAAATACAAACAAGTATATCAATGAAAAACTTATATTTGCCTCTGAAGATTTTTATTGCCTCTGGTGATAAGTAATGAAGAAGCAAAGTTTATTGCAAAACAAGGACATTAGCATAGGCTGTCTATCATAGAAGCTGTAAAGAAGAAACTTCCTACCTCATCTGAGAAGAGACAATTTAGTCAAAAGCCTTTGATATGTATGGAAAAGCAACAACACTTTATACATTTAGAATGTGCCTGCAGAAGTCAGTTGAAGGATTTACACTTATTTCAGTGGGCTTTGAAACAGGTCCATTGATATGTTCATTAATAATGGCATTAGGTGGTCAAAATTGGCAGCTTCAGGCTTGTAAATCTGAATATTATTTTAAATTTAGTTCATAATCAAAGAGTTATAATTTGAAAGTGCTACTTATCTGCTGCCCACAACCTAGCAATGTGTAAAACCAATTCAGCAGAGCTTACTAATGCTAGAAATATGAATTATCTTATGCCTTTTGAAATAACCACAACCTCACTGTATGGGTATAAGAAACAAAAACCAAACAAGTAAACCATGCTGTTGTTCCCTCAAGGTTAATTTCATAAATAAATAATTAATTGAAAATAATGCATTCCAGAACAAATTAGAATTCTATGGCCAGCTTGCTGTGCTCCTGTAAATATGTTGCAAAATTATCAGACAGGTTTTCTAACTACAGAAATACTTCCTAAATCACATTAACCAGAGCACAAAGGGGGTGGCCTGCATTTGCAGACTGAAGTTCCACACATATTCCAAGACTGTTCTAGTATAATTGTACTCTAACCACAAGCATGAGTGTGTTTAGCCAGCTGGTTCTCAGAAGCAAATAAAAGTATAGCTAGAAATTTTCTTAATTCAATTTATTTGTATACCTAGTTGATCACAAACACATTTAACACAGCCCTTCACTACAGAGTCTTTGGTAATTAAGTTCTTCACAGTCCCAAAGCAAAGCAGTATCATGTTATTTTGTTGTGCTTTCATAGGTATTCTACCACTCAAACAGGTTCACTCACAAAGAAAACATAAACACTGCCTATTCAAAGACCTAAATGTAGCTAAACTTTAAGCACAGTGTTACTATGATTCACAATAAACCCTGAAGCACTGGGATTATGTAGGAAACACCAAGAGGTTCAAGATATTAAAATAACAACATTCTAATTCAATGTATTATAAATAGACCTGGAATGTATTTAAGAAATCAGGATCCTCTAACTGTCTCTCTCTCTCTCTTTAAGACAATAGAAGAGTGTCCAGGTTGCATTTTCATTACTTTATTTCTACAGCAACCGCAATTTTGGCATTAGCTTTCCTTCATAACAAGATATTAAAAAAAGTAATAAAACTACAAGAAGAAAATAAAGAAAACTAAACAAAGGAAGAAGAAGAAGAAAACAGACTTCTACTGAGACTACTCTCAATTGGTTTTCAGAGGTAATCATCTTCCTTTACAGTGTGCTATTAAAAAAATGAGTTATATTTAGGAGAACACCTATTCCAACTCACTGCAACATTTCTGATGTGTTTCTCAGAAGTTACTTCAGTGTAACTGTGTTGCAGAGATAATGTTAACGTAGATAAAGGCTAATTGTGACTGCAAAATAATTTTGAACTTAAGCAATGTATTTTGTGGTTATTTCCTCTCTCTGAATTTTAACTAAACATCAAAATTTCAATCTGTTTGGATCTCAAAGATCTCACGTATTTTTACAAGGGGTTTCTCAGATTGAGGTGTCTCTGGGCCAGGTTTTTAAAGAGATTTGGGACCCTTACTCTTGCAGATATACCTATAGCCATGTTTTCAAAAACACAAAGCATCTAGCACCCATTGACTCAGATGACATCTTACACTGGTTTAAAAACTGAAATAGATGTGTCTGAATCACATAGCATCACCTTAAAAGTTTTCAGTGAATTTGACGCCAAAGCAGTTCTTCATACAATGGACATCAGGGCCATGGAATGTCCTCCAAAAAGATGATGCTGCTGGCTCTAAGTTTTATAAACATTCAAGGGTAGACTGGACAAATACTTGGAAAGAGGAAGAGCAATCTATTTGACTGATTCAAAATACACAAACCCTGTCAGGGTCTGGAAATCTCTCTAACTGAAAACAGAGGTGGAGATAATATTTGTGTGAAAGTATATGTTTTTTCCAGTTTTTCCTCATTCCTGTGTCTCCATTTATCATTCTTCTTGAGTCAAATGGGTCTTTGGCTGTTTCTCTCCATTATGGCAAAGATCTCCTTTTCACTCTTTTCTCTGAGTTCTTTTGTAGCAACTTTAGCCCTTCAGATAGAGTACTTGATTTTTTTATTAAGATTTGTTTTCCCAGTATGTAAATTCATACCTATGGGTCAACCAACTGTCTTTCCTTAATGCACAAGTAGCTTCATTTACTTTTCTCATGTGCAACAGCAGCCTGTGGACATAAGAACCTGGATCTGTGTGACAGTGTATACACCTTAGGCTTAGGGTTGGCATGTTTCAGGCAAAACCTAAAGTTGCTCACTTTGAGTTTTCCATAGGTAATAAACTTAGAACAAAAAAAAGCTTTTAACTGCATCCTTACTGTAACTTCTAAAGTATACCCATCAGTACATTTTGCTATCATCTTAATTTCAGGGTATCAAAATAAACAGAAATATAAACAGAAATATTGTTGACTGACTGCTGGTGGACATGAGATATTTAGGCACCACTTTCTAGAGCTCAGTAGCACTTTGGTAACTTCTACGTGGCATGGAATTCATTCACTTACAAATTTTCAAATTCCTCCTAGGAGCAATTCCATTATGGGCTGGATACACCACAGCAAAGATGAAATTTGTCTGCACTTGTGTACCTATTCTGCATTGAGTGGACCTCAGCAGCTTGCAGTTTCAGCTCTATCATGGACTAAACATATACAGACAGAAGTCCATATAAGACAACCAGCCTGCATAAGAGGATGAATGAACACATGTGTGTGTGTGGCTAGCCGTCGCGAACGACGATGCTTTTTATGCCTGTGCGAATGGATTTATTACGTGGAGCTCAGTGTGCGCGGAACTGGCCCCACCCCCTTTAGCCCTGGGACACTCTAAGCCTTGGCCGGGGCAAGCCCGGACGAAGTTGGCAGAGCGAGACCCGCAGGACTCGAACCGGCATCCTTCCGAGAAGGAGCACGGATCCAGGGGCGGCGGCTTTACCCACTCGGCCACAGCCGCCGGCAAACACATGTAAAGAGAATACATTAAAATTCATTTATAAGGCAACGCTCACACACTCTTTCACATTTCTTTCTCTATACACAAAAAAAAAAAAAGCATTTTTACTAAGTCAGGAACTCAGTATTGCTTTAGGTATTAATTCAGTTTATATAGTTTAGGAGGAGTGGATTTCTCAGTTGCTTAACCAACTTCACAAGTCTACACCTGCTATGACACTGACAAAAAAGAGCACTTCTGTAAAAGCCTGAATAGGTACAGATGGCAAAAACATTACCTAGTTTACCAATTAACTTTCTGATTCTCAAAATATCTTTTAACCATTTCCTCACTTCTAGAAGTCAATCCAGGGGCCTTAAACAAATATAGTTCATCTTGAATTCTTGAACCACAGAAAATTAACTCTTTCAGAATTCCAGTGAAAAAGAACATGTTATTTTTGTTGGGAAAAAAAAAAAAAAGAAAATTACACATTTCAGAGGTTTTTAATGACCATCACAGAAACTGAGTCTATAAATGTTATCATTTTGAGCAGGAGCCAAAGTCTTAGCCCTGGCAGTGGTGATGCCAGCTGTTCTGCAGGATCTGACTTTGATAAGCAAAGAGCAGTCCTCTCATTTTACAGATCATAGAATGGGTTGGGTTGGAAGTAACATTAAAGATCATCTAGGTCCAAGCCCTCTGCCATGGGCAGGAGCACCTTCCACTAGACCAGGTTGCTCAGAGCCACATCCTATCATGCTGCAAGTGTTGGAGTGAGCCTACTGGAAAGAAGAACACTTTTGTCCTTCATGAAGACTATTTCATTAAAACAAGTTAAACAACATTAATTTTCATTACATAAATCTTCAGTTTTCCCTCACTTCTAGACTTGAACTTTATAATAATTTCTATGCGTTTAATGCATTTAAACTTTTTACACAGACGTATCTGTCAGAATGTAAATTTCTTACAGCAGATTCCCCTGATGACAAATTAACACCTGTATTTTGTCACAGGTGATTTGATGCTGATCACCATAGCCCTTTTCAGTAGTTGTAACCATAATTTAGAAAAGTTTTCTTGGTGTTTTTTAGCTCAGTACACATGGAAGGGAACAGGAAGAGGCAAAGAGCCTCACCTATCTATTAGTTTAACTAAATTTTAGCTATCTGTGGACACTGACTATGGTTTTTTCCAAGTCAACAGAGGGAGAATTCTCACTATGGCCTGCTCTTAGCACCAATTCTTGATATCTGATGATGGGATATGTTATCTGAGAGTATGCAGAGAAACCAAAGTGTCTTTGTCAATCACTGTTATCTTGAAGAGCGGCAAACCACAGCCTGATAGGATTAAGTACTTCTCATTACAAAAATCCTTATGCTTCAGAAGTGGGCATCCTATCTTTGGCTGAAGTTTGAGAGACCCAAATTACACTATAGGACCCTTGGGAGGTGAAGAAAACAACAAAATACATAAGAAGGTTAATTAATTTATTAATACATCCTGAGGTAGGAATCCTCTATTTACTACAGCCTCTAAAAAAATCCACAATCATCCTGCAACTGCTGCTGAATCTCAACAATATGTAGGCAAATGGATCTTGGCACCAGAGGAAAGCAGCAAAAAGTCAAATGTACTTTCAGTTACAAGTTAAAAGGAACTCTATGATTCTTAAAGAACCCAAAAAACTCTACCCCCAAACTACAGAACAATTTTGTCCATTTCATTTTCTTTACCTTCCTTAGTAAAGCTGTTCATATTCTTTGGATGTTGCCAATCAAGATTTGAAGTCTGTAAGTTTTCCCACATTTAGAAAAACTTAACTGCACAAACCTAATAAAATATCTGTATACACTACACTGACTTCTTAAATCCTGCAACTTGAGTCCACCACCTGCATATTAACCGCAGATTTCAGTTTAGGATCCATAATAAGAGTGTATTCCAGCTTCCAGAGAGAACTACAATTGTCTACTAAACAGTTACATTAAAGATCAAATCTCATAATTAAATTTTAAAGTACAGTGAACCTTAACTATAAATAATTTTCTGATCTCAGAGGTTAGAACTGGGATCTTATGTCAACAGAACATGTTAGGGGCATATATCAATCTACATATTTCCAAGTCAAAACAAATGCAAAAGATCTGTCTTCACACATAGTAGTATGTTTAAAAATGTCGGAAATGTCAACCGCTTACATACTTTCATATTATCCCTAATTAATACAAATTGCATTTAATTTCACATTTAGTAAAACATATTGCTGCCCAAAATAAGGACTATAATTTTTATCAGCAATTATTATTACTGATGTATCAACACAATTATTTAAATTCAATGTATATAGAGGCAGAATCCATGCAAGCATTTACAGTTTTTGTTCCCTCTGTGCTTCTTCCCTAATTTTTGTGGCTTGGAGCTCCTCCAGATGCTGTCTCTGACTTTGTGGTTTTGTATTTGAGATCCCATCTCCTGATTCATAGCATTCTTTGCCTGACAAACAGATTCAGATATGAAAACAAACAGTTACCTGTATATAATCTGCCCCTGACAGCTGCACTGCTAACTTTTTTGTTCATGGTGAGCCTACTGTTTCAGATTTTACTCATTTCTCAGATCTCTGAGTCACTGTGTTTACTGAGCTATTTAATAACTGGTGGCATACGTAATTTCCACACTGCAAGCTGCACTTCAGATTTAGAGGATTTTCCTTTAGCCCCTCCCCCTTCATGAACTAAATTATTTTTAAAAGAACATGGGGGGTTGTATTTCTAAACTGATGTGCCTCCTAATTAAATGGAGAACACTTTCAAACTATTTTCCATTAAAGGCCCACTTTTTTCTGATTTTCATGCACAGCATAATACCTTCATTGGTAGATTAAAATTGTTTGACTAGAAGTAAAACCTGTTATTATATGCTTTTTTAGTGGTTTTGTCTTGTATAATGTGGGGTGAATTATGTAAAACGTACCAAACAGGATACTCTACAAGCTGCTACTTGCACACTGCAAACAATCACAGGTTCACTGATAGACTGGGACTTAGCATCTTAAAATTCCGTGGAAATCAAGTGCATTTTAAGTATTGGGTTTGATTATTTAATCAGACAACTTGCATTTTGCCCTGGCTAATTTGGAAGGCTGATAATATTTTACTCATAAAGTAATTGTGCACCTGTTGTGATAGAAACCTGTTCAAACAAATCTTAATAGACATGAGGATTCATTCCCAACATGTGTGTTAGCCTCTCATTACTACTATATATGAGGTAACAAATTTTAAGCTGCTATTGAACAGGTCTCAGCTTAATCTTGAAAAAGTCTTAAAGAACATTTATTACAATATGTCTAATATTAAACTTTGTTGATTCGTATCAATACAGACTAAGGTAAATATTAGCATATGTGGGTTAAACTAACAGCAATTTAAAAAAAAATGGTAAGAAAGATATGTTCATAATAACAGGGTTTCAGTGTGAGAGCTAATGATGAAGAACCAGTTCTGATAAAGTAGCCTGGGTATAAATCTCTTAATTTTGTTATCAGAGAGGATAATACCTATGATGAACTCATGAGATCAGGGCAGGCTGCATCCTTAACGGATTTCTGTTTCCCCTGTTCAGACAAATTCCTATGGAAACTGTTTCAGTGCATCTCTCTCAATTTTCCTTACAATTCATATATTCATATTAATTGATGGGACTTCATGTTTATAGTGATTTTGAAATTTTTCTCTATTGATAAATAATGATAGAAAAAAAAATAAAATTAGAGGAAGTGGAAAAGATATACATTACTTACTTTAGTCCAACATAAATATTTGAGGGAGAGACAGAAGTGACCTAGTAAATTAAGAACCAGTGACTCACCAAGTAAGGGGTCAATATTATGAACGGCCTGATTGGAGCAAGGGGATCATGATTAGCCTGAAATCAGTTTAATGTTGGCAGCAGGAGGTGAAAACAAGGAAAATGAGCCTAGTTTGGCTAGGTCTGCCCTTGGGCAGAAAACTGTCAGATGTCATTGGTCAGATCTGAAGTGAGGTGACACAGTTAAACAAATCAAGATATCTTGAAAAGAACACTGATAGTTAACCTCTTCCAAAAGGTCAACTTGTTTAGATGGGACACGGACAACCTTTCTTGTATTTCATCTTCTATTCCTCACTGAGCTTAGGCTTTTGAGGCAGTAGCTGTGTCATGTTGCACATTATGTTATTGCTTTTCTCAGTTGCATGTGAGTTTCCTAAACGTGTTCCTACTTCATTTTTTCTCAGTACTAATGGTATTTCCCTTGAGTTTTACATATGACATTTCTAACTCGCCTCTAGGTCCACAGTTTCTTAAGTTTCCAGTAAGATATTTTTACATATTTCTTAAAAAAGAAAGAAAAAAAAAATCTGGTATCTTTGCTATCATCAGGATACCTTCATTACCACACAATATCCACACATCAAGATCTCACTTCAAGATGACTCCCTATTCAGAAAGGGAGTTTAAAACCTGGGAAAGGGATTGCCACAAAGGTTCTTATTAATCAGTGCCAAGGTTTGATGCTGCTCAGAATAACGGTATTTTGTGCAAGAGGTTTCTTTCCAAATTAACTGCAGAGAAGGCTGAGGAGAGTGGCCAAAGTGCGGAAGAGCTTTCATAGAAGGAATAAATATATATATTTTTACTTTTCAGCCTGGAGAAGAGACAACTGCGTGTAGTGTAACAGAGCAGATGAACAGGAAACAGCCAATCCCCACCCACTGTAACACAAGATCTAGGCGACACCTACAAGGTGCTAGGTTCAAATACACAGCATATTGCTAACTGCTGAGCTTATCCCCACAGACTTTACAGCTGGCTGTTAAAGGGTTCAAAAGTGATAGAATATGTTCATAGATGATAATTCTATCAAGGGTCATTAAATCCAAATGTATCACCTCTGAATCAAGAAGTCAATTAATCATCTTTTGTGGGAAAATAAAAGAGTATACTGAGGAAATATTACTGTATGTTTGTCCTTTCCTTAAAACCTTCCTCAGGTTGCTCAGTATCCAGAGACAGAACACTGCAGAACACTATGTTCTTTATATCCAACACTTAAAGGTTTCCTTACTATGGAAAAAAGGTACATATAGAGGTCTCCACAGAATCCAAATTGGTCATAAAGCTTCAGCCCTTACAGTATTGTGTCTATATGTATTTTTCTAGATAAATGTTTACATTCATCAGTTTGCTAGAATTTGACTTTATATGTCTACAGCAACAAAAAGCCAAAAGCACTGAAGTGTGATGTAACACAGGAAATGGAGCTTCCACTCCTGTTTCATCAGTGCAAACCCCCTTACATATTCATTTGTTTTTTCATAAGAAGTTGTATATTTGTCTTCAGTAGGAGTTTTATTTTGCTAAAGGTAAGAAGCTTCACTGGCGACTAAGCTGCAACTTGAGTCAAAAGGAAACTTGCAACTCACATCCACTGTCAGAAAAGAAGGCGTTAAGTTCCAAGCAGTGATACATATTTCAACATAAAAATCTTTCTACTACAGTCAAAAGAGACTGTATTTATTAAAGAAAACAATAACTGACATAATGAAAATCAAAACAACCTACTAACAGAAGAAAATGGCAAATTTTTGAAGAAAAAGTGAAGAAAACCTACTTGTAATTTATAGCTCAGTCAACCCCTTTTCTGCTAAAAAAAAAAATAAATTAGGTGACATCTGAAAATAAACACATTTTAATACTATACGTTTTCTTGTCAGTATTTCTAAAAATGAAAAATGCATCAAATTCCAGAAGGCAGTCAGTTCTAACGTTGCAAATAAATGTATTGCAGTATATTAGCATCATTATCCATCTTGTTCCTTTTTCTCATGAACATGACAACATTTCCTGCTGCACTGTTTGGGACATGGGTCCACTGAATCCAACATATAAGTGAGGCATCATACTGATTTCGGCATAGTACAGAGTTCTTACTTTTAACCCTGAATTGGTAAGCTTAGAAATATACATTGATAAGGTAAAAAATGTATAGATATGTGTGACTACAGTAAGTGCAAAATACATTATGTGCCTGGAAATAAATGGCATGCATTCTGGTTGTTACCTTTTATAAAATATATTCAACAATATGATTTATGTGAAAGGTTGATTACAATGTAATTTATAGTTGTGGAGTTTAAAGAACTAGAAATGGTAATAGTCATTAACTTTTAACATTAGAAGCAGGCATGATTGTGATAGGTGTCACTGAAATACAACCCTCTGACTAAAAGACTAGAGCAACAAAAAAATGTTTGATTTTTTTTAATGTGATAAATACAGCTTAAATCCTTCCAAGAATTATATGCACATAATTTAAATAGCAGCAGTATAAACAGTGAGCAGTCCCATTCCTTTTCACAGAACTATCCTCTGTCTGTACAGTTTGGGGGTATATATGTTTAAACCCAGAATCCGAAGAAACATACTTCATATAGAAAGAAATTAAGATGTAAGGCATAAGTATAATCTATTTCACACTGATGATTAGTCTAACTAATTGTGTTGGTACATTGATCATAACAATGGGGCTGGGTAAGCTTAACCAAAATATTTTTATTTTGAAATCCACTGTCTTCTGCAAGCAAATCAGACTAAAGGGCATGCAAACATTAACTGCTGAAAGTGCTTATGAAATATTCAGTCATTCAAATGACTTAATTTAGAAGGTCACGTTAGACCTGGAAATGGAGTCTTTGTGCCACGTTACACACAGTGCTAATAATGGCAAAACAAAAGCATCACTCTGATTTAGAGAGCTAAAGCATAAAGCTAAACATATAATTTCATTGGGTCATGGCAATAAATTCATTATGAGAAACCTTTATAGTCTGTGGACCAATTTCTTAAGGGTTTGGGTGTATGGGTTCTGGGTTGTGCTGTTTTGTTGGACATTTTCATTGGTTTCACTAATTGGAACCAGTTGATCCTTTTTCCTGTGTATTGATTTTTTAAATCCTAGCAGTTAACAATGATTCTAATGTATCATAACATTTTAGACCTTAATCATACAGTGGGGCTTCTGCTTGTAGCTTTTGTTTGAGTTTTAATTAAGAAGACCTTGTGTCTCAAAGCCTGAGCTGGGTTTTTAATTGCTAGTATGTATATCACACAGACTTCAAAAGAAATAAAATACGTTTATAACAGGGAGCACAAAGAGAGCTTTGAAATGTCTATAGCCATACAAAGTGACATAATTAAAAACCTCTGAGTGCCTCTGTGATATAAGACTTATATATATTTATTTATACATATTTATGAGGCAGACTGTTATATACCCTTAGATTTCATGAGAAAGAATTTTCAGCAATTATACTGAAAAATAATTACTGCAAATTCAGACTACAGTGTTGATCAGGGCTACAGAAAAACGGGTTTATTTTCCTCAAAATGGTCTTCCCTTGGTTTGATATAGTGCACCAAGAAACACCTGAAAGCTTATCTGTGAAGACAAATTTTATAAAATCGAAGCAAAAATAACATTTTAAAATGCTTTGTAAATCCTGCTTAAAAAACAAATTAATTCACTTGTAAAAACAGAAACCATAAACTTTCTCAAGGATGCATTCATGCACAACTCTCTCCAAGACTATTCCAGAAATGGATAGTGTTAAATTACTAGATTCAGAGTTGTGCCTCACCAGTCCTTAATACACACCAAAAAAAAGCGCTCTTAGAAAACACCTCTTTGTGTCTCTTCTGTTTTCTTATACAAGGGACAAATATCCTTTCCAAAATTGTTTATAGTGTATCTTACAAAGATATTATCAAGTGGGTGAAGTTGCTTTGTTTTACTGAATTCAACATTTCCTAGGAAACTGGAAGGTTGCCTCCCACCTACCCAAATATTTTGAGGCCATTAAATGTGCACGTCACAGAAAACAGGAGGCTCTTATTAATAAACAGCAAATATAAAAGGAGAAGGAATAAGCATGGAAAGCCTAATGAACACAGCCTTCTGCATTGGATAAAGCTATGGACATCAATCACTCACCTCCCCAAAATAGAGTATACTGTACAAAGACAGCATGTGACATTCAAGTCACAATGCCTATAAATATAGATAGTTCCAGTTGTAAACACCACCAATGGAAGCCAGAGGACTAACCTGCAACACAGTAGCTGGTGACCCAGGAGTCATTCTTCTCTACGGCTGCTAGACCAATTCTGACCCTTTCACGATAACATCATTGCTTAAGTTACTTAAAGACTGACCTTTCTTATTTGATCTTCAAAGACTCTGCATGCTGAGAAAGACCATTGCAGGCTATTTCAGTAGGACAACTGCCTGATGCATGCAAGACTATGTTATTCCAGAGATTTATATTTGGAACAGAAACAGAAAACTTAAAACAGACTCTGTATAGTGATAAATGATGCTACTCTGCTTAGCTGTGGCTGCAGAAGAAAAACTAGATAACTAAGCAACAGAAATACATGCAGCGAGGGAGGGTGAGGACAGAACTCTGTGCACCCAAATATCTGGAAATATAGAAAAGAGTCCTGCACCACTTTGTTTATTAAAATACATAATAAGAACGGTTAGAATGAAAAGTATTTCCTGATCCTAATTTTAATACAAAAAAGACCCAATACTGAAAAAGCTGGGTGTAAGCCTAACAAATTCCTTGTATACCTTAAATAAATCTATTTGCATGCACACCCTGGCAAGTAGCATACAATCAAATGACTTGCATAGGAGCTCTGGTGTTTTTTTTTTTTTTCCAGGTGAGCAAGGCATTTAACTCAGCTCAACTGCTTCACAGACCTTTGAAAATCTGACCTATGAGTTTCATTTATAAACATATCAAATGAACAAGCAGACTTATTTAACCACTGGAATTTGGCTACAAAGCATTCTGCCAAATGCTCCTCAGAGTTTCATGAAACCTCCCTGAAGTCAATGGCTTGTTTGGCTGGAATTCAAGGAAGAATCTGGACCATTATCAATAACTCAAATCCTAATAAAGAAACTCAGAAAAAGCAGTTTTACAATGAAGCACACTATGCAAAAGTAATTGTGAACAGGAACAATCCCACCCTGAGAAAAAAATGAATTATTCACTGTTTGTTACTTTTGTATTGCCTTCTATTGTTTGAATTAATAGATATAGTTTATAATTATGTCTTGATTAACCCTATTGTGTTCTAAATATAGAAGGTAAAGCAAGAAAATACCGTTTTTATTTGGTTCTCTCAGCCAATTATCTTTTCTTCTCGTCTGTGTGCTTCCCAAACATGAATAGAAACGGTTTGTGTCAGTGGTACATTTTTTTTTCTGCTTTCATCCTTTTTTTCTGGCACTGATTCTTAGTGAGCTGCCTTCCCACAACCAAGATGCTAGTCTTTCACTGAAGGGGGAGGGCTGTAGTTGTGCAGACACAGAGGAAGAATATGTGCTCAGGTTATCCTTAGCGAGAACAACACCTTCTCTCCAAAATAAACAACTCCCAATAACAGTCAGTGCAAAGAGCAGCTCCTCACAGGACCACACCTCGCTTTCTTATAATGAAGATTTTTTTTTTTCCTCCAAAAGAACTCATTTATTTATTTTTACAGCATCGCTTCATGTCTTTAAGTTAGGCCCTCAGTAATATGAGCACAAAAGCTCAAAATATCAGCCAATTAAACAAAACTATTTAGAATCTAATGGAAATTAAACAAAAATATATTTGACCTCCCAGAGACAACAGATTTTCAAATGCAGTTCTTTCAGATGTCAGCATGCCCTGCCAGTTTATCTAGCTGGAAATTCAATCAGCACTATGAAAATGAACTTCATGATTTTGAAATCTTTGGTTTATTTCCTTCATGTAATTCGGTTTTCATGATGCCACATACTAGATTGTTGATTTGTTTGTTTGTTTTTTATTTCTGAGATGATTTAAGGTACATAAATGCTAATATAGTTAATACCCAACTACTAGGTTAATAGTGATTTTATTAGCTCGGAGGTAACCAACCTGCAGACAGTGATTAGGTCATGGATTTGAGAGCCCAAAGGAAAGGAGTCCAACTCCAGACCTGCCACTACTCCTGCTATTTAACTCTGAATCTAGTTTTCTTCTTCTTTAAAATGACACCAGTGTCTCTGTCAATAGTTTTGAAGTGTAAAGCACAACACAACAGCAACTATCATTCATCTTCCATGTTGGTGCTGTTTTGAAAAAACGTTAAATGCAGTTGCAGCAGCAAAGATTGCATCTTGTTGGAAGCCAGCTAATAGCATAGATGAATATTACAGATGTTATGACCACTAAAGGACAGGCTACAAAGGAAGAAAGCTGTGCAGACTGACTGAATGACTGTCAACATACAGATCTGGTGAGCTTAATCTGATGATCCTTTTTATACAGCTAACAGGCTATTCCTCCAGAAAAGGTAGTTGAATGAGTTGAAAATTCTTCCAAATCTGAGTGAGAATGCTTTGTAGGTAAATGACAAAAGAGTTAGAAGTAAAAACTACCCATTCACTCAGCAGAGATTATGTATGTTAAGAAAATAGGAGGAACAACAAAAATTCAGAAAAACACACTTCTTTTTTTGAATAAATGAAAGCTCATTAAAAAGCTTTTTGTGCCATATAAAAGAATAAAGAACATTATTCTGCATTGTTAGAGATCCCACCTCTTTTAAATTTGATTCGCTAATAGCATTCAAGTAGTTTCTATTTAAAGACTAAGTAGCTATATTTTGCAATTAATGAACAATAATAATTGAACAAGCATTCAATGTTTTCCACACTATTAAGAGGCACTATTGCTTTAAATAGAATGTGATTTCAAGGCATAATTTTTTTTTATTTTATTACAGACGATTTTAACATGTTCCTGTAAAATTGTATACTATGTTTCTGCCACTGACATTACTATAGAATTTCTTATCTGCCTAGCACATATGCATTGTCATAATTCTTCCAGAAAAATCAAGAGAATCTGACAGATTTTTTTCTACTGAAGGAAAGGGTCAATCCTTCTATTTATGTAATTTAAAAAAAAAAAAATGAACCCTCCTAAATTTCCATTCTGGAAATTTTAAACCCTAAGCATCAATTTTCATCAAACAGAACCTTTTCTTTTTTTTTTTTTTAACAGTAAAGATTTATTGATATGATGAACATGATATTTGTTTCCGCACCTTTGCAGTTGAAATTTAGTAAAATTATATAAATGAAGAGAAATAAATCTTAGGTACTTTGTTTACTCCTAAGATATGCCTTATGACCCCTTCTCACAGCACAAAAACCCCACCTTTTAAATTTGTTGCTTAATCAATAATACTGAATTTCTTCTCACTAAGAAAATGCATGAAAGAATTGATGGGTGGGGAAAAACACTTCAAGTTTTCTACCTAGTACTTAATTGTCAAAAGAATTCCACTTCTGCTAGGTTGCTAGATGCAACATATCTTGAAAATCCTGGAAATTATTGTCCACATATACAATAAAACTTGCACTGGTCTCAGTAGGTCTGAAATTTCATCCAGAGCTGCTCTTTTTTTGCAGGAATGGAATTAATATAAACAGTAATAATACAACTACCTTCTTCTATAATGTGAAAGAAGTTTCTACATATAATGCAACTGGGAAGACGCAGTACCACATACTCATAACTCCGTGTTTCTTCTTCCTCTGCTCAGTGATATACAGGTAATGTCAAGGAACTGCTGTAACAAACCTGGTGTTTGTGATAACATCCTTGGTATTGCCTATGACTGACTGTGACATACTCTCTTTTTTGGCAGACTCATCCATCATTTCCAAGATAAATACTAAAAATCAAGCTGAGTGACTGGAAAGAGGAAGGCACCCTCTAGTTATGATAGTTATTTCTACCTTTTTTCTGAACTTTCAAAAATATTCAATTCCCTTTTTAAAATATATGCAAACATTTAAAATTTGGTATGGTCAGATACCTTTAATTTCACCGAGGAGATCACTTGTGTTTAATTTTTCCATCTTCTCCTTCCAGTCCTTAGAAAGTAGCTTTTCCATACAGGATGAATCTATTAAAAAAAAAAAAAAAATAAAAAAAAAAATTATCAAATGTATTCTCACACATCAGGAAAACAGGTGCCACCCTCATTTTAAAACTGTTCTTCCTGTATCAGTTTGAATGATAGTTTAGAAGGGAAATGAACTTGCAGCCAAACAGAGTTCTTATTTAACTGCATTTTAAATCCAAAGTAATTCCCCTGAGGTTAATGGAGTTACTATGGATTTAACAAGGGTCTAATTGAAAGAAAAACTTTGTTGAGGATTTATGCATACTAACTGCCAATTTACATGCATAGATTGCCAATGTATATACGAATTCTGTCTTTTTCATTCGAGAATGATTGTACACTTGAAACTATACATGAAGATTTAGTAGCTTTTTTTGGAAATTTGGCACACAGTGACATCTGAAACCCATTTTTATACCCATGTCAATGCAAAAGTTATTCATGTAATGTCTCCATGGAATTCATAAAAGCACACTACATATTCGATGTTCACAGTATCTGAAATTTTCTCAGTACACTATAAACAACATGCAATGATCAGAAGACAGGCTTTCGTAATATGAAGTTCAGAATGCATTTCAAGTCGTTGCCCCAGTCTGGGAGGCCTTCTGTAGGCAAAACTGTCACTGAAGTCATTACACTTTGGAGAAAGTAGAAGATCTGCCTTAGTAAGTTTCCTATGATCAGACTCCAATTCCACTACAAAATTTGATATTGAGCGTAACAGTCTTCAATAAATTCTAAAGACATTTCTAGTTTCTAAATTAAACTAATTGGCTCTGAATTCTGACTCATACATAACCTTGCAGTTAACTTACAAAAGGTGATTTTTTAAGATGGGAATTCTTATGAAGGGAGCCTTCAAGCCTACTAATTCTCCTGAAGGGAACCAACAAGAAAGATGGAGAGAGACTATTTACAAGAGCGTGTAGTGACAGGACAAGGGGGAATGGCTCCAAACTGACAACTGGTTTAGATTAGAATTAGGAAAAAATTCTTTACTGCGAGGGTGGTGAGGCACTGAAACAGGTTGCCCAGAGAAGCTGCGGGTGCTCCACCCCTGAGAGTGTTCAAGGCCAGGCTGCATGAAATTTTAAGCAACCTGGGCTAGTGGAAATTGTCCCTGAACGTGGCAGGGGAGTTGGAACTAGATGATCTTTAAGGTCCCTTCCAACCCAGGCTATTCCATGATTCTGTGGTTGATGTTGTGATGCAGATTTTTATGATTTTAAGAAAGACAATTCAGATTTATAAACAATTATGGAGAAAACTCACAGAATCTCTGTTAAATTTTGTGCATTTACTTTCAGCTATAAACAGACTTATCAACAATGTCTATGCTAAACTCCTTTAGGTTTTGGAGTTTTTCACAATATTGAAAACATTATCTAAACGCTACTCTGTTCCCAAAACAAATCTTTGCAAAGAGCCTTCATTATAAGACTATACATCACTCTGGGTGGTGCTGAGCACACCATCCCTTAATGCATACACTGGAACAGCCACACACCTTCGCTTGCTAGAAACTCTCATAGCAAGGTGCTTTCTAAATAGCTAACAACATTCCAAATTTTGATAATTTTTGTACTGATCCCATTCCAGTTACTTAGGAATTAACATTGGGTTGTACAAGAAGGAAGAATTCAGTCTAACTTATCTCCTGCAAAATTACTGGCAGATTAAGGTCAAATCATGGCTCAAATTTCCACGTCAGCAGTCCCAGCAGAAACACTCACACAAGTGAAAGCAAAAAGCCCAGATTTAAGAATGGCAACGCAGATCATATCATTGCAAGGGACAACAGTTTGTTCCACCTCAGAGGATTCCAAAAATACTCAGAGGGAGGAGAAGCATTCAAAGAGGTCACAAAAAGAAGAGTTAAAGCTTTAGGGAGAGATTTAAAGAACAAAAAGGTCATGTGGCCAATCATATTTTAGGGTGCAAGTCATTTCAGCCTGAAAATTCACATCGGCATCACTCATGTGAAATAAACAGACAAACAAAAACCCCAAACAAAACATAAACCAGTTGAAAGCAAACCAAACTGTAACTACCAAAAGATCAAAGATCAGGTTTTAATTGCAACACATTTTCACCGTGCAAGCCTCCATGGAAAGACAACACAGCTCATAAATATTTTTGAAGTAATATTTCAGTAGAAAAGCTAATTTATTTACTAATTATATCTTTCTGTGAAAGAGGCAAAATTAAGGAGTTGTAAGTTGCAATAGGCAGTGTTAAAATACTTGTTATATAATAACAATTTACTTTTGACAATAACAGGCACTTATTACTTTTATGAGTTCTGGCCTGATAATAAGGAGAATCAAGAAATAACCATCAATTATCAATAGAACATTATAATTTATCCTTTTCTGTGATATCATGATTTGTTTAAAAAGACATTTCTGTGTTCCTCCCCAGCCAAAATTTCAGACCCCACATCCCTGAAGAAAAAAAAAAAAGAGCTTCAGAGTTTTATTTTGATGTTTGGTATAAGTTATGTATTCTACTGCTTTTCACTAAGGCATTTTCCTCAATTCATACAAAGAAGAAAAAAAACATTTCTTTTAAAAATAGAAAAAAAAAATTAACTAGCATATTACAGCATTTGAGAAAATACTTTCCTCAAAAGCACTTGTTTTATTTCTTCTCTTACTGTTCTTAAGAACACCCATATAATGTTCTTATATTATGTAAGGGAAAAAAAATATATTTCTAAAGACAGATTGAGAAAGAACTAGAATGGAAAACAGGTCTATCTGTGTGCCTTCTTTTTCATATAATCACATAGCTAGTTAGAATTTTTATCTCTATAAATGACTGAAAAATTCCCTAAGAAAGAGTTCTTTTAACACCCCTATCTCATTCAAATTCTATGTTCTAGATCTGACCAAACAATTTATAGCTACTGTATTTTGTTATCGGGAAGATTACAAAAATGGTTACACAATGAGCCTCTTAATAAACTTTTTTATAACATTGTAAAAATAGTTTTCTTGAAATCCTGTAAGCTTTCAATTAGCATGTTTATTCTGCATAATTTTTAGAATTTAAAATAATGATATGTGTTAAAGCTCTCTGGAGGTCTTCCACATTAGACACAAAACTAAATATAAAGGCTTATACTTAAAAGGCATCTCTCCCTTCAAGTTCTGTATTCTGTGTTCACAGACACATTTTGAAAAGGTTTGTGAATCAGAAAGGATTTTTCTGCTTTCTGTACAGAAAATTAATTTTTACAGACATGTAAAATCTACAAAGATATCTTCTGACATCAGTAAAATGTCTTCATCCATACAGATTCATTTTCTGTTTTGATTCATTATAGAAACAAAACATCGACTTGGAATCCAGCACTGAACACTGAAGAAAGAAGCCCAAATTCACATCTGCACTGCATCACTCTCCCTGCACTGAGGCTTTGCTTCAGCACCATTCCAAAACCTTGTGGATCCCGACATTTTCAAAATTCAGGGATATTCTTGCTAAAGATAATTATAAAAGAAGCAATGAAAGAAATTAACATTTATACATTTTTAGCTCTTCTCACTGACTTTATAAACCACAGTTAGGCTTATGCCACAAAGTAGCATATTTTCTACTGGCACATATAAGATCAAACTCATGAAGCTGCACTGGAGCAATTTATTATATTAAAAACACACAGCTTCTCATCCCTTATATTATTCTCTTCTGAACTAGGAAGAAAAATCCTTTCAAGGACAGCAAACAAGTTAAGTATAATTATGATGACTAAATTAAATCACTGAGTATTATTTAATATCACGGTTTGTTACATACTTAGTTAGCAATTTTAATTGTAAACTAAAGGAGTTTAAAGTACTGTGAGAATCTTGTTAGACATGACAGTTTTGCAAAGGTGAAGAGAAGAGGATGTTAAAAGACATAATCAGGGGAAAGGGAAAAAAAAAAAAAACTGAGGGAAAAAACCCTAGGTGTTAGCTGAAAAGGATCTCTTCACAATGACAAAGCATCGATGAAAAGAATTAACATTTGTCCGTTGGGTAATCAATCAGTCATGGAATGGATGGAATCCAGCTCTTTGTTGCAGGACCGGTGATGAAGAACGAGCGTGTTAGCTATCACAGCCAAGCTCTCAAGTTCTTCTGACTGAATGAAAGTCATGTTGTTTGAATCAAGAGTAGCTTTTGCCTCTTGTCTCATCCTTATTCTCTCCTTTTTTCAGGTTTTTGCTTTGTTTTGTTTTGTGGGTGGGTTTTTTTTTGCGGGGGATTCTTTTAATTTCAGTTTTACAGTCTTCAACAAGTTGCCAACCCCAGCTATATCTTACACGAATACTGTATGACCTTACAGTGGCACTCACCTATCCTCACTCATCTGGGGGGGTTGTTCCTATTTTTACTTTTTAATTCACTGAAGTAGCCTCCTATTACTTTCTTTGAAATACAGATATGAAAAAAAAAAAGACATTCATGCCATGTGTGAGTTTTTGTTTTTTATGGTAAAGTCATACATAAAAGAAAACCTAAATGTGAGAGTGCAGCAGCAAAACTTCAAAGCACTGACTGTCAGACATTATTATTTCAAATCAGCTTTGACTTTTTGAGACTTAATAAAATACTATAGCACAGACTGGCATATTTATAACACCTATACCAGTGATCAACTGAACTGTCTTATTCTTTCTACTGTGCAATGCCTTGTTATTTCTCTTATAATAAGCTTCTCTCAAAACATGTTGTAACAATACTGCAAACGGATAATTATTAATGATATGAGTTCTGAAACATGACTTGTTTTGCATACAATTCTTTTTGAATGCATACATTACTTTGTGACAGAAGACAAAAGCACATTGATTTATTAATAATGATTGCAAATGCACAGCAAGTTCATAAACAATACAGAAATATAATTCAATCAAAGGTATAAAGGTATAGGTGACATATTTCTACATACATCTGAACTGTTACATCTCAAGCAAAGAGGCACTGGAAAAGACAAGGTAGATCTGGAAGAGAAGTCAGGCATGCTTGTAAAACATGATCAGATCCTCAGTAGGAGGAGGATAAAGTTCTTTTCTGCATTTTAGAACAATACTACGGACCTAGAGACATCTTTGTCTCTATTTCAGGACCATAGTCCACTGTTATATCCCATTATAATTTAGTAAATATGGCTAAACATAAAAAGATCACATTTTTGCAGGATTTGGGAGTACATAACAATATGCAAGTTCCTTCATCTTTAATGTTCTATATTCCCAAAACTACTCTCATTACATTTATTTGCCTTCAGCTGCACAGGAGAAAAGGTGTCCTTTGGAAGAGTCTTTGTCAAATGAGTTCCAATGGCTCATTCAAGTCTATATAAGAAAAACAGTTCAAGTAGAATTAACCTGTCGGCACCTCTGAAATATCTGTTAGGAAAAAAGTATTGTGTGGGTTTTGTTTTTTTCTTTGAAAGAATGTTAGATGAGATTATGAACTCCTTGTCACAGACATTTGTGTACAAGGCCTGCCACACCTGCTTCCTTCTACAGAAGAGCTGGTTTTTGTCCCTCAAACTAAATAAGCTGCAAATAAACATTATGTTGACTACCATTTTTGGCCTGCTTCATGTTGTACCTTTGTATATCTCACCCCATGCTCTAAGTGCAAATGTGGTTTTTAGCAAGTGGGTGAAGCTAAGGACGTGACATCTAGAATAATAACACAATACATCATGAATCTGAAAGAGGAATATTTGTTTCAATATTCTTCACAGGACACTAAATTCTCTTCAGAGTAGAAAAATATAAATGAAATCAGTACTCTACAAATATTTCTGAATAAAAGCAGAAATCAAATTTGCTCTAGTCAGTGTTTGTTATTTACCATTAAACTAAAATACCAGGTCCATCAGTGCTACTATTAGATCCATTCATAAAAATTGTGAATTACTCAGAAAACTGAGTATATTTTTTTAAAATCCAGTGATGAGTTTTAATAAACTTGTACTGGGACTTTTGATTAACTGATCCATCTCTGGATACAAGACAACAGCTTGCTTAAGTGTCTTTTGTGAGTTCACTGCCAGTCAGATTTGTTTGAGGTAAAGAACCACCTAGCATAGAACTAGATCATAAAAAATATTCCCTAATTTTCATGCTTCATACTTTAAAACTTCAATATTGTAAAACTATATCCAAACTCTAACATTTCAGTATCCAAGAGAAAGGCAAGAGGTTAATTTAATTTGTTTTGAAAGAACACAGTTTTATAATCTTCTAAGGATTCAAGATTAAATAAAGGACTTCATGTGTTTATTTGAAAAATAGAATATAATTTAGTTATGACTATTAGAAACTTAGCTGTCAGAGGATACTACCTATCCCTGTTTTAATCCAAGGATGTAAAGTTTGTGTAATGTTACTAAACAGATTTTTTTATAGCCATAGTTACTATTTTTCTTCCTTCAAACACAAATTATCCTTTTCTGTTTCAATAAACTTTAAATAAAAAGAGGCAGCAACAACACAAAATTAATCAAAAATCAGCCTGAAGGCTTAACACCCATAGTTGCAATGTACTGCCACTGCCTCTTGTTCATAAGCAGCTTGGCTCCAATCTTGCTGTCAGTGGAATGCCAGGTCAGGGGAATTTCATCTCATCCTTCTCCATTTCCATACTATTCTCATACCATAATTAATTGCTGTGGTCTAACAGAAAATTAAAATATAAGGCATTTCAACATGTTGTTAGTCAGTGAACTTATCTCTTTGTCCAACTTTTCAAAAATGTCTTGATTAAAAAAGCTTTCAAAATTCAAGTTCTTAAAAAACAAAAATGCAACCAACTAAAAAATTATCAGCATGACATTTATAACAGGAACACCTGTTAATTCCTTTTGTTTATTTATTGCAAAATACAAAAAAATTGAATCAAATAACTCCTAAATTCTGTATCTTGCACAGGATGTTCAGGAGACAAAAAATCCTGGCCAGCCACTTACTTCCTCTTCTGATATTGACTCTTTCCTATCCACTTCTGTAGGCAGTACTTTAAAAGCAAAAATAAAAATAAAAATTAAAAAACAAAAACAAAACAAAACAAACAAAAAAAAACACAAACCAGGAAAAAGGCAAGGAATCCTTTCTAAATACAATTATATGCAAAAGGCAGTCAGATCACAGTAGATATTTTCTTGCAAGAGCAATGATGGAAATGTAACTGAGATCTGACTACCTAACATATAGTTTTGTTTAGGACAGGGAACCAAGCAGATCTTCCAATTGCTGTACATTTTTTCACAGTGACAAGATTTCCACAATATGATAAAATTAGAACTGTAAGAGCTTGGAGAGCTCTCTTAACTTTTAATTAAAACTCTCCAAGCTCACTAAAAATAATTAGGCATTAAAATGTTCTGGTTTTCCTCTGAATTCATTTGCACTACTTGAATGGTCTAGGTCTTGCATGAAACAACAGACATTCTAAACAGAAACACTGGAATTTAACTGTGGGTGATTTCCAGACCTGCTTTCTGTGATGTGGCTAGTGGGAAAAACTGTGGAGTCTGAGCCTGTACCATTTCTGCCTAAAACGGCTTGTTTTAACAGGAATTCTCCAGTGCAAAGAGCAGAATTCTGCTCAGTGCAAAACTCTGGATAAAAAAGAGTTTGAATTTCATGGAAAGAATAACCCAAGATACAGTTCTGACCTTTATTTTTATTTATTTATTATAAAGCAGGACCTTTAACCTTGCAAATGTTTTTGTTCTCTTAAAATAACTCATACAATGCTATATGCCACACTATTTTTAGAAAAGCAACAAGAGAAAGCATGCTTTTCCCATACAGCAGGGCACTGATATAAACATCAACACAGATGCTCTGTGAGAGAGAGCTGGACTTCTCAAGCACTTGATCATTAAGGAATGCACCAACTGTTTTAGATAATCTCGTGCCAGCTCAGTTCTGCTCCACACTCCCCTTTGGGAGTGGCAAATCTTGTCCTGCTCCTAATTTTTCATTTTACTCACTCCTCCATTCTCTCTTTTTTTTTTTTCTTTTCCCCCTGGAACAGAGGGAAAAAGGCATTGTGTGCCAAGCAATGCAAGACTAGAATCACTTCCCCAAACAGAGCAAAACTTTCAGACAATTAACCCTCCCCTCTTCTTTCAGATAAATTACTAAGTATAAAATGCAATCTGTTTCCTTTGTTTACTCAATATGAACAATTTGTAAATGACTCAAGGATAAAATTCAGAAAATGTTGTGCTAAATTAGAACCATTATAAACATGCTAATGACTGCTCAACTAAAACATGCAGGATCAGTGTGAAGAAATATATTTAGTTCCTGTGAAATACAGTTGTATTGCCTCAGAACTATTTGGTCACTTAATTGTATATGATTACTTCAGGAAAATGCTAATTTCATGAACACTGCACTAGACAATACACTATGTATGTCAAAAGGAGCTTTCTCAAGTGTCAGTGTAATTGCTTGGGTGCAATGTTTTGGCATATTAGTAGAAGAGAAATATCTTTTAAGTCTATCAAAATTACATGTACATTTCATTCCTCCACTTAAAGTTTCCCTTTCATGATAAGCTGTATTTTACTCTTAGATTGTCTATATTCATTGAAGTTGTTGCCTTATTTGCATTACAATTATAGTATACAGTATATCATAGGAATTCACCTATCCCCTAGGTATGTGCATCTCTTTACTTCTCAAATGAACATACAGTATTGGTAAGAGAAAGTCTCAGGCTTTACGCAACAGCAATCAGGGATAGACAGGAAAAGGGGAGCACAACTTGCTTGCAAACCCTGGCCAAAAGATTATACAAACTGATATAAAAAAGGAGAGCTACACACTTATTTTCCCATCTCTTACTATGCATGTATTACCAAAGTAACAAAATCAATAGCATTTACAATATTTGTTGTTTCACAAAAGGAGAAAGTTGTGCTAATGGAAGCAGATCTCAATCGGCATTATATTCTTTGCATCCACATCTTCACATCTTTCTGTATTGAATTTTTTTTCCCCTCAGAGTGAAAAACAGTGACTGCGCCAATACCTTAGCTAGAACTCATCAGCATAGTTCCATCATACCCTACTTAGTCTTACAGAGATTTGAAATTTCTCACAATATTTGGCCTAATTATTCTTCCTCAGAATCTTGTACATCTGTACACCTTCTAACCCTAAACAATTTGCTCTCATCTTTGGCATCCACTCTTTCCAAACACTTCTGAACTGAAGTGACATTCTTCTCCTTATTCCTCAAACAAACTACTGAAAATTTGATCTTTAAATCTTTCTTTGTTAAACTGCTCTGGAGCAAATCATATATCATATAGCCACGGGACATGTAGCATCTTTCTTTTGAAAATTAATTTCCCTAGTAGCTCAAGAAGTTGCAGATGGCATGTCCACCTCTGTTCAGCTATGCACTAAAACCAGACCCTGGACTCATTTTATCAAAGACATGGAGGCAGATTTTCTTTTCTCTTAACATTGCACAACTCTCCCAGAATCCTACACCAAGCCGAAGTAAGCAGAGAATCCCATCTCAACTCAAGAAACTATCTGGTAGCACAAGGAGATATTTGTGTTACTGAGTCTTCTCCTGTCAAGTGCAATGTCAATTAAGTATTGTATCTTTTAACATGGTAGAAATTCTGTAAAATTACACCTAAAAGATTATTTTTGAGGAATAAAATCATCTTAAACAAAAGGTAATACAAAAACACAAAAGTGTGGAGAATCCTTCGCATCAGGTTAATTTCAGGCAATAGAGGGAATGGGAGTGAGGGGACTTCCTGAAAAGCAAGAAAAATCAGTTTCGATTAAACTGATTAATGTTCCTTGCAAAATTTGTGACACTAGATGATTTATGAAGAAAACATGAATGATTCAAAAGACCTCTATTTTGTTCCCCAAATCATGTTCTACTCATTACCCTAATAATGCAGTAATAAACATCTGCTTAATGATTTGAAGGCTTCTTAATATTGTGTATAAAAAATCTTAACTCAGCTCGTACATAAAATATTCTGAAATTAAAACAATTGTATAACAAAAAGATTTTTCATGAGAAATCCCTAAGCGTTTTTGAATGTAAAAGTATAATACAAAGAAAGCAAAATAATATGCTCTTGATTTGAAATGACTTCAAACAAGGATGCAAAGGAATGAAAACAATAGCTAGAATCCCCTCTCTATTTACCATTTCTGAAGGTCTCTATGGCACATGATGCAGTCTCTTACAGGACACTATGATACACTCAAAAAATCAGTTCTGCAGCCCCTTTTTGTTACTAAAATTTTGATTAAACAAGCTATCATATTCTATATGAATAGAAATACAGATCAAGCAAGACTTTCCTGAGGTAACTCCAACAAACAGAGCTTTAAAAGGTTTATCAGCCTACACGCTACAGATTCATAGAATCACTGAGGTTGGAAAAGACCTCTAAGATCATGNTTATATAATTTTTGTATGGGATTCTTGCTATATTTAGTACAGGGGGTAATCATAGTCAAAAGAATAAACTGGAACTGCAGAGCAAATGAGGCTGTTGCCCATGCAGTCATTGTCTATGTTCCATTGCAAAAGTTCAAAGAAACTAAATTAATGAGGGAGGGAACTGCAAAAGGAGAAATGATGGGTCGCAGTTTCATTTTCTGGGAGCTCAATTTAAAAAAACTTGGGGTTTTATTTGAGGAACTGCTGAACATTCACAGCTGCAGCTGTGTCAATGTAAAGTCAATGTAAAGACTGAGGCTATAATATATATAACTATATATAAACTGCTGCACAAAGTTAGGTCCCCTGGAAAAGAATCAGGGCCTAAACACCTCAAGCTGCACAACCAAGAAATCAATGACAATTTTAAAGTCAAACTCTTAGTCCCACACCTGTGAAGTTGGCATACTGATTATATTTTTTTCCTCTTTACAAGGATTTGGAGAAGATAATTTATTTGTAGCACGTTTACAGAATATGCTGAAATTGTGTAATATCCATGTCTTCAGAGCACAGCTTGAGAAATAAGCAATTAATAGACACTAAGGCTTCAGATTGACCAGTAAGGACATGACAAGCTACCAGATAGTTTCACATTCAGGGAGGACCACGCTGTTAGTGAACTGGATGAATTAGAATTCTTCTTGAGGAAAAACTATTGCTTAATCGTGTAAGAAAATTCTCTACATGGAAAGAAAAATTGCTTTCATTTTAGTAAGTTTCAAGTTCTGTTGGGTAACTGAAGAAAGCCTTCACCAGTTATGAAGCCATGGGGCAAAATTGAAAGTTTTAAACCTGTGCTTATACGCACAGGTCTATAAACAGAGTTTCATAAATGAGATTCAGTGGCCAGAATTGGAAACAATGGTGATTTGNCAGCCAACCATTAATGTAATACTTCCATGGATATATATTTCAGGAATAGCTGGCTTCTTACAAATCTGTGCAAAGATTTAAGAAAAGAAGGAGCTAATATCTTCAAGAACAATATTCTAGCAGTTTCATTTCCCTATATACATAGAGCAGAAAATTAGCCATCGTTTTATTCATGTAAAAGAACATTATTTATTTTGTAAAGTCAATGAATGGAAAGATATGGAAATCTTAAAGTTACCCAGGAAATCCTAATTCAGCCCCTGTGTACATTATGATATATTCTTTAAATTTACTTTTTTAAAATTAAAATTAAAAAATTATATAATTTTTGTATGGGATTCTTGCTATATTTAGTACAGGGGGTAATCATAGTCAAAAGAATAAACTGGAACTGCAGAGCAAATGAGGCTGTTGCCCATGCAGTCATTGTCTATGTTCCATTGCAAAAGTTCAAAGAAACTAAATTAATGAGGGAGGGAACTGCAAAAGGAGAAATGATGGGTCGCAGTTTCATTTTCTGGGAGCTCAATTTAAAAAAACTTGGGGTTTTATTTGAGGAACTGCTGAACATTCACAGCTGCAGCTGTGTCAATGTAAAGTCAATGTAAAGACTGAGGCTATAATATATATAACTATATATAAACTGCTGCACAAAGTTAGGTCCCCTGGAAAAGAATCAGGGCCTAAACACCTCAAGCTGCACAACCAAGAAATCAATGACAATTTTAAAGTCAAACTCTTAGTCCCACACCTGTGAAGTTGGCATACTGATTATATTTTTTTCCTCTTTACAAGGATTTGGAGAAGATAATTTATTTGTAGCACGTTTACAGAATATGCTGAAATTGTGTAATATCCATGTCTTCAGAGCACAGCTTGAGAAATAAGCAATTAATAGACACTAAGGCTTCAGATTGACCAGTAAGGACATGACAAGCTACCAGATAGTTTCACATTCAGGGAGGACCACGCTGTTAGTGAACTGGATGAATTAGAATTCTTCTTGAGGAAAAACTATTGCTTAATCGTGTAAGAAAATTCTCTACATGGAAAGAAAAATTGCTTTCATTTTAGTAAGTTTCAAGTTCTGTTGGGTAACTGAAGAAAGCCTTCACCAGTTATGAAGCCATGGGGCAAAATTGAAAGTTTTAAACCTGTGCTTATACGCACAGGTCTATAAACAGAGTTTCATAAATGAGATTCAGTGGCCAGAATTGGAAACAATGGTGATTTGAAGGGTACTGATCATGCCTAATTAAAGACAGTGTGAGCAGGAAATGCTCCCTGCACACTGCACTTCACCAACTAAAAGCACTAATGATAATAGAAGAGTGAATATTGCACCCTATCCTGGTGCAGCAAAAGAGAATAAGCCTCTTTTGCTCTCCTGACAGAACAAATCTTGACATTCCCCATGTACAAGCTGATAGGCCTGTATAGGTTCCCCTGTTTGCTTAGAGCAAGTGCTGTCACACTGCTATGCAGTAATCGACCCTGTGTTTCACAGAAGAAAGTTATTTTTGCCCCCTAAAGCTGGTGCAAAAATTAATCACCATAAGCATCTTCCCAAAATATGGAGCACAGTAATATAATAAATATCAGAACCATAAACATAGGCATCATTTGTAAACATTTGAGAGATTTAATAATACTTAATAATCTGTTACCCAAAAGGTAAAAACATTCAGTACAATTACATCTTCATAGCTACTCAGAAGTGAAACAACAGTAAGTTCACACTACCTGTTTCAAGTTATTCTTTATTTTCTACTCTGAGTAAACATCCTTTCTTTTACAGAATCCTCCTCACTACAAACAAGAAATAGGCAGTAGAGCTCAATTATGCCATAACTTTCACTAAAAGTTACATTGCAGGTAAAAAAGATAATTTACACAGTTTCTGTGTTAAACATTTAGTCTTCTTGCTTTCTTTTTTTTATTATTATTATTATTTAATCCAGACTCTATAGTTACAACACTTTAAATTCATGAAGTGAATTTTAGCTGCATAACTCCCCAGAAAATTTAAGCATGTATGAAATTCTACACAGCTATTTTGACGTTGTAACTTAATGCCAGTTTATGGTATACTCTTTACACAAAGGCAAAAGAATCTAACACAGATTTAGCTTTTTAAGTGCTAGGTTCTTTCATATTTAGGACCAATAGAAAATTCCACATTATCAGAACAAAAGATTACTCAGTTATAAGTTCTGGTCTATGTTCTTAGAAGTAATCATTCCAAAGATAGGTTAGTTTGAATACTAAAGGACATAATATATTGAAAAAAATATTATATTCACAGAATCACAGAATATTCTGAGTTGGAAGGGACACACAAAGATCATCAAAGTCCAAATCCTGGCTCTGCACAAGACAACCTCAAGAATAACATAAGTGCCTGAGATCATTGTCCAAATACTTCTTGAGCTCTGTCAGGCTTGGTGCTGTGAGCACTGCCCTGGAGAGCCTGTTCCAGTGCCCAACCACCCTCTGGGTGCATGAACCTTTTCCTAATACCCAACCTAAATCTCCACTGACACAACTTCAGGACATTCCCTTGGGTTCTGTCACTGGTCACCAGAGAGACGGTATCACTGACTGCCTCTCCCCTTTTCCTTATGAGGAAATTGTAGACTGCAAGGAGGTCTAATATTGCCTTATTCATTTCAATACATTACTAAATTCAGTGCATGAGTAACAGGCAAACATTTGTTTCCTTTTGCATTCAATAATCACATACTTCATGCACTAGTACCCTAGGAATAACAAAATTCACAACAGCAAACATATATTTCTTAATTGTAATAATTATTCTTATGCTGTGCTTATACTATACTTCCTTTTAGAGTGTCTTTAGCAAGGGCACTGCATGATTCCTAAAGCTAAATCCTTAATATGCAAAGGATGTATGTATGGAACTTATACAGAAAAAGTAGTGTGGCCACAACTGTTTGAACTTGCAATGTGAAGGCTTATTACTATCAAGCCAAAGGCAGAAGTTTGGATTGCTGCCATGGTCTCCACGTGCTCACAGTTCCGTCCACCTCATTTATGTTTACATACATTAAAATTCAGATCAATCTCTTACCCTGCGGTTGCATTTTCATTGTCTTTAGTCCACATGAAAACTATCTTACTGTGGTTTCTATCTTGACATTACTCCTAAAACTTACTGTATTTAGACAATGGTACAATCTTTTTTTGTCAACTAATCACTTCTCTAATTTCTGGGCTGCAAATCTGCCTGAACTCTGCTCCTGCATTTGCCCTCACACTATTAATATAATCATGAGCACTAGGAAAGCAGAATCTCAAACATCGCAAGTTACACGTCTCTGGTTCCTTAAGCTTTTTTTAAACACTTATTTATGGGCAAGGTATAATTTACACCACCTTATGTATGGCTGGGCAGGTGGCACACTGTGACTGCTGCTCCTTATATCAATATGCTAACGTCAATGTCAGCAGTGCCCACTTTTCCTCACCAATGAGATTTTCACCTGTTCCCTCTTATTACAAGATTTGACCAAGCGCTCTCTGTGGCAAGGACTGTTGGCTTTTAAATGCTGCATGTACAGCACCTACCCTACTGCCTGAGAGAGGTCCCTGGAAAAAAATTCTAAGGAAACATCTGAATTACTTCTGTCAAGCTCAGAGACTCTTCAGAACTCAGAGGTCTAAACTCCATGGAAAAAAAAAAAAAAAAGGAAGGGATTTTAGTCACAGAATATTCTGCATTGGCAGGAACCCACAAAGATCATGAAGTCCAACTCAAGTGAATGGCCCACACAGGGATCAAACCCACAACCTTGTTATTAGCACCATTCTCTAATCAACTGAACTAATCTCAGCAGTTCTGTTCCCTTTTCCTTTCAAAGCCATACATGTCATAGAAGTTAGTATCTGAACTGAAATAACTGCTCAGCCTAAGCAAGAGGTTGATGAGCACTGTGCCTCTGCCTGCACAAAGAGGTGAAGGCAGCATGCACAGGCATAGATTTGGATGTTAGAGATCATCTAATCCCAAGGCCCCTGACACTGGCAGGGACAGCTCCCTCTAAAACAGGTTGCTCAAGGCCAAATTCAACCTGGCCTTGAACACTGTCAGAGTTAAGGCATCCACAGCCTCCCTGCACAACCTCTTCCAGAGTCTAACCACCCCTCACACTTGAAAATTTCTTCCTAACATCCATCCTAAATTTCTACTCTTTCAATTTGTACCCATTACTCCTTGTCCTATCACTACAGTTCCAGATGAAGAGTCCCTCTTCAGCTTCCCATAGGCCCCCTTCAGATACTGGAAGGTTGCTATTGGGTCTCCACACAACCTTCTCTTCTCCAGGTTGTAACAACTGCAACTTTCTCAGCCTGCCTTTGTAGGAGAGGTATTCCAGTCCTCTTGCCAACTTCATAGTCCTGCTCTAGACTTGCTCCAACAGTTCCGTGTCCTTCTTATACCAGAACTGTATGCAGTACACCAGATGGAGATCATCCCAATTTTAAAGACCAATTCCTCTTGTTTTGCATTTGTTTTGGTGTCAATTCACAGTATCACAGGAAAACATATCCATAAGATCTCCCCGAAATCAGGCAATTCGCATCAGCTACTAGATGTAGTACACGCACTGGAGAACAATACCGAGCCAACCAACACCAATTAGATTTTATAACAACTTTCCAGGGCCAAGGTGTCAGGTGGGCTTCTACACTTGACCTTCTTTATATCTTGTTGCTTAGAGGCTGTGACTTTGACAGTACAATATTGCAAAAAAATCTGGATCAAATCTAGCAAAAAAAGGGATCATTTATAAGTCCTCCGTGTGTACATTCTGTCTTTGGTGTGTGGCTGAAACTCCCATTAACACTAACATGAGCTACTCAGTCCTACTGATGGGTGAATTATACCCCTGACAGAAAAGTGGTTTTCTTGCTCAATGGATTTTCTTTGATGAACTTGTTGGCTACTGCACAGTCATGTGTATATATTTAAGTATTTCTCTGTGTGTATGCATTTGTATATCTCTACAGTGATGATGTCAGTTTGACTAAAAGTGCAGATAAAGCATTTCTTAAGCCAAAATAGGCCAAAGCTAATTTTCCCCATATAAACTTCGGTTTGGCCCTTATTTATCAAAGCCAGAAAAAGTTTGACAGAAAATGGGACTCAAATTGGTTATCCCAACAAAAAATAGAAGTCAGGGCCTTTCTTAAGACTTACTTTATAAGAACCGTATGCACAACTTTCACTTTCTAGAAAGTGGTTTTCTCTTGAACACACATCAGAACCATTCATCATCACATAATTGCAAGTTGTCAGTCAGAGCCGCACCCTTCACGCAGTGGCAGGCCGCCAGCACATCTGTCAGAAGCACTCACAAGCTTCCGTGTATTATTGTAATCCCCTACAAAAGGAACAAACCCATTCATCCTGTCCACATTTTCCAAATCAAATGACAACTGTAAACCAGGAGCCTAGAAAAATAATAACACTTACTATAAAAATGCCACACTTGTCAGGTGACCACAGGCTAAATACCAGTGATCAAATATAAAATAATTCTAATCCCTACATGGAATGCATAAGTTTTAGGGAGTCGAGTTCTTCATGCATGAAAGAGGAAAGATGGGTTCTGTGCATACAACAAAGCAATCTCCCAATGGTGAAACTGGCTGTGGGGTTGAACCATTGTACCCAATCTGCAAACACTCGCTTACTGCATCAGGACAAATGTATCCCTCTTGTTTAATGTTTCTACTCTCCTTTTTAGCTTCTTCTGTTTTCTTTCTCCTTTACCTAGAGCCATGTAGTCTTTATGTTAGCACATACTCTTTTCTCTTGTGCCTCTTGAAAGATGCATTCTGCTCAGACAGGCTCCATGGGTAACACCTCAGGGCCAGCCTGGATTTAGTGAACCTGAAGACTTGGTCCAATGAGTACAAAGCAGGCAAGATTCTCTCTCAGAACCAGTGTTAAAGACTTTCATGGGGGATTAAACAGCTTTCAGTGTATTAAATACTGTTTTGCACAAGGCTTCAGAAGTTTATTTGCAGATACGTGCATATGAGAGCCACAAATACTTCGGAGACTGAAGTAGAGTAATAAGAATTACCTCTCTTACCTTCACTAACTCTTTTGCATTTTCTCCCCAGAAAGTGTGACAGTTCAGTGTTCAGCAACACTGCCATTCCCTTTGAGGCAAAAGTGCAGCCACATGAACCCAGAAAGACCTTCTGAGTAGCTTTGCTTCAGCCAGTGAGTCTGCAGACAGTCTAACATTTCACTCTAACCAGCTGGGTCTTAATACATTCTCAAATACAGAAGTGAAGTCATGACTCTTTGACCCTACTTCCAACACCTTGCCCCTGGGAACTTTAAAGGAGCAGGAGTAGCCAGCCAGCATGCCCACCCATAACAACTGGGCTGGTGAAGGCTTTGTGCACACCACACTGCTACTGGGCATTTTTATCAGCTCTTGACACAGGCAGAATGCATATTATATATACAGACATATACAAATATGCATTTCTGAAACAATTTGAAAGATATATGATGGCTGACCTGCTACAAAATTTATTTTCAATAGCAAATAGAGAAAGCATTACTCCTGAGCGATACAGCCCGGAGTAAATTATACCATCTCACTGCACAAAGGAAGATAAATATCGTAACAAATCAAAGTGCAGCTGTGCTGCACACCTACATTCACACAGTGTTATTGTTCAAACTAGTGTTAAGGAAAATACAGCAGCTCTCCACCTATGTCAAAAAAATCTCTCTGTACTGTAAAACTGCCATGCAAGCATGAAGAAGGTGCAGAAACTGCTCTCCTTACTCCTGGACAGACTAGTCTAGCTGGTCTACCCTATCAGACTGAAGCTGGAACATGGGAATATCAAAGCTGATCATCAAACTCCTGAAAAATATGCGGCTTTTCAAAACACCAGTGGGTGAATAAAATTCAGCCCCTCGATTCTTTCATGCCTCTGTTTCTCAGAAAGATGAGCTTTATATCTCACACAATTATTAAAGAATACTAAAGAATTTAATTCTTTTGCAAAGGATCATACAAACACCTTTAAGCACAATAGTGTCTTTTTTCAGTAACACTATCTTAACTTACATATTTTCAAATTTACTTGACATTTTTTCAGAATTATGCCATATTCAGTAATTATTAATTTTTACCATGAATGAAGACCAAATTTCACTAAATCTGAAAGAAATTAATTTTGGTGTTAAGACATCACGAGGTAATAATATCTACTGCAAACTGATTAAATCAAGATAAATTAATGCTTTCTCTTTATGTATATATATAGATGATATAAACACACACAAATATAAGTACAACATATGGTCAACAAGAAATAAATAAAACTGAAAACCCTTTACAACTGCATGGCAAGTATCCAAACTAAATTTCAGGTAGCAGATGGCATGAATAGGATACATGTGAGAAACAGGCAATTTCAATTATCTCGGAATAGTTCATAAACAGGAAAATTTGGCAAACCACAATTTAAAAAAAAAAAATTACTTGAAAAATAACATCATGTAATAGAGATAAGCGAATTGAAAACATAACAATGCAAAGTTATTAAGCTCATCCTGATCATAATTTCATAATGAGTATTAAATTATTACATGTGACAGAAAAGAGCTGCCCCAAATGCTCATGGCTGGAAAATGTAATAATTAATAATTCCAAGCTGAGCTCAGAATTTCATTACAGTTATTATCATCACCCAAAAGTATCCAAAGGATCTTGCTCACCAAGAAAGGATCAAGCTCACCTTAGCTTTTGTGCAATCTGCAGAGTAAAAAAAAAAAAATCTTAAGAAAAAAGCAACTGCAAACTGGACCCGGACATTTCTTCAAGCAGTTATTCAGACAAACTTCAACGGGGTTTGTTCATCAGAGGTCAGATTTTCCCACATGTGTCGTACAAAAATTATGTTGTTTTAACCAATACTATAAAATAAGATGCAAAAATATAGTATGTTTAGAATCTTTTGTGAGTCATGCCAAATAAAAATCTGACTTTCACAAAAGAGTTTGCTCTTCTTTTAACTTATTTTTTTGAGAAATCAAAAGTGTCAGGTGTATCTCTGAAATGTCAAAATTTGATAAGTAGGACAGAGGCTAATTTCATAAACATTTCATTGTGATGCTTATAAATGTTGTGTATAGTCACCTAGGAATCAACTCACTAGACATTGTACTTTTGCCTTCATATTCCCCTCACTCGTTCTTCTTTCCATGTAAGAAATGTATTATAGATAAAGATCTATTAGCTTAAATCCTGATGTTATTCAGATATCTAAATGTGATTTAAGTGCTTAATTGCCATTTGTGTAATTGGGAGTTAGATAGCTAAACAATAGTTTGGGTGTCTGTATTCCATTGAGATGTAAGCTTTTCTCTTAATATCTCTATGGAAAAATAGTAAGAGTTCTCAATCTTTCCATTCTTAAGTTAAAGACAAAACTAATTAAAAGGGGAAAAAAATCCTGCCCGTATGAATATAGGCAGGAAAAAAGTGTAATTTTCACTGAAATACATACAGATTTTTATTTATTGGATTAGATGTTAACAGACAAGTTAAGTACCTCCAAAAATCAGAAAAGAAAGGAAGCATTTATTAACCCCTGTGATTCCAGAAACATTTAGTAAGAATTGAGGAAGCTGTTATCCAGTTCAAATGATAACTAGTTCTCTTTTTTCATGCTAATAAAGAGAATTTGATCCCTGTTAAAAGGGAAGGTTGTTCAGAAGGTTTTATCAACAACACCTTCAGCCCAGCATAATAGAGGCACAGCAAAATCAACAGATGCTTCTGAGCATCTCAATAACTGAGGTCTGGGTCTTTGGAAGAATGACTAGGCTGCCATTTCATAACTGTCATTTGAAAAAGGAAAATGATGTTTAATGACAGCTGGGTTTTACTGCCCAGACAAATTGGAATACATAGAACCCATGTATTTTATGTACATTCAATGTTTATGTAACTTTTTTATACATCTGTGTGCTTACAGCTAGAAACAGATACATATACAATTGCAGTATTTAAAAAATGGACAGAAGTTTTAGGAATGGTGCTTGAATCAAATTACATCCCATTTTCAAAGCTGGTGGCCCCACTAGTTTTGAAGTTGAAGTTATAAGTGGTGAACATAACCAAAAAATCAGTCTCCCACTATATTTCAAGTTAGGCATCCAAAGTCGGTAACCACAACTGATCACTTGGGTCACTGGAAAGGATGTTCACAGTAAACACAACTACACAGTCAAGACACTAGGAGCTGAATATCACTTCCAACAGAGAAAAAGGTTGCTATATAATACCTTTCAGACAAAGCAATACAGGAGCCACCAGCTGAAAATATGTTTTTGAACTCACAGCCTCGCTGGAGAGGGGGGCGGGGGGGGGGGGGGCTGGTCTA
>VXBX01007604.1:228587-273587 GCA_013400415.1 Scytalopus superciliaris
TTTTTTTTCTTCTGTGAGCACAGATTTACCAGTATGGTAGAAATCAGAGCTCTTTTGAGGGTTTTTCTGCAGTGTATTCAAAGTGATCATAAATCAAGTCTAGAATTCAAAGACAATTAAGGACACAAGCAGTAAAAAAGACTGAGTAATGCTAACCCAGAACTCCAATCATTTTTAAAGTAAGTGGGGAGAACACTGGTCAACTAGGCGATTGTTGGTATCCCCCAAAATGTAATCTCCAAGCTGAAGAATGGCAGCTGGCAGAACAGCTGGTGAATAGGATTAATGTCAGAAGAAAGAAATAAAACTCAACATATGTCCAAGCCTGCGGTGCTGGGACTGAGCATGATTGTACCCCGACGGATACCATGTGTACAGCTGGAAAGTGCCACTGTGCCATGCTTCTCTACCCCACAAGGTCATTTCTAAGAAGTATAGCTAATATCTGAACTGAACTTTTCCTTGAGAACTCTGACTGATTAAGAAACGAACAAACAAGCTTCACAGTGCAAGCATTTTGGACCATTTTAAAGGCACTCTGGGTAGTTTTTTCATAATACAATCTCAACTAAAAAAAAAAAAAAGGCAGATTAGTATTAAAAAGGACAGATTGCACTAATGTAAATATAATTTTAAACCTATTTAAACCTTTTAATCTCATCTCATTCAGATTTCCACGTTCAAGGTTCAAATAATACCAAAACTGTAAGTTTAATAAAATAATTTCATTTCATAATACTTATATATTTTGCTGAAACAAATTTTAATAAACAACCTGCATAGCTAGGTTATGCCTGAGAAAATGCGGGGAAATTGACATTAGCATTAATTCATGTTTATATTTTGAAATGTTAGCTCTTAAGGGTTTTTCAGCTCATGTCTTAGCATACTCCTATTTTTTTACTGTAACAGGGCAGTTGTTGGAATTGGTTATAGTGAAGAACAGTAAACATATAAAAATTCCTAACTCATGAGAAAGGCACAAGTATTTTTAGAAGTTTGAAAAGAACAAATGCTGTTCAGTCTCAACTTTTCTACTAGTGTCTTCAAAAAAATCCTATCAGCCAAATAGCAAAGTTCATACACAAACAAACACTACCCCACAATTGTGTTCCGAGAGAAAGAGCACAAAGGGTTAACATAACCAGTTTTGTTCTGTGTTTAATGTAATTTTCAAATATGGTGATTTTGAGTGTCTTTTATTTTAGCTACGGAAAATAAGGAAAAAAATACAGTACCAAATCCAGGTCACTTTCTAAAATACTGGCCTCAACTATGTTCACTTGAACTTAAAATATCTCTTTGACGAAAATACAAAAATTATTGAAGTGGAAAGTCACTGCCTCACTTCTATACTCTTTTCTTTCTCTCTTTATTTTCCTTCTATTGCTGTTGTCTTTTCCTCTTTTTTTCTCTTTTCTGTTCTTTCTCTTTTCCTTTCTGGCATCATATCAGGAAACAAGCGATGGAATAATATCCCACACGCTCTTCCCAGAAGAAAAGACACATGCACCTCAAAGGATGCAAGCATGCAATGCTACCTTGGTACCTTAAAATGGAATATCCAACTGGTGTTCCATCTGTCAGCTGAAAGACAGCAACAGGTAACCAGAGATAATATTTTATTAACTCATACTAAGTTGACTTCACTAAGGAGGGTAATTGTAATGCTATCCACTTAAAGAAAACAGTCACGAAATGGCAGGCAAACCTAGTGACTTGTTCAGGTTAGAAGTGCATTTTTCTGCCTTGCAGAAAGATGCTTGTTCATATTCTAGTAATAATAGAAATCCTTTACAGTAAGAGATGTAGAAGAGCTACAAAAAAAACCAGCCCAGTCCAGATGCAGAATTTGAGCCATTTTGAAACTAGTGAATGCCAAAGGCCACAACTTTTACTGACTTATAAACAGTGTAATTACAAATGAAATTTCAACTAAAACCCTCTAACCTTCTAGTTTTTATCAGGTGCTTATATGATAGTCATATAATTTTAGATACAATAGTGTGTTGCAGAAAAAACTAGAGGCCTTCTATTCTTGAAATATGTTTTATTCTGGTATAACTCCATTAGCGGCACAATTTTAAGAGTACTATAGTAGTATGAACTGACACAGTTTGTATCTAAGAATTTCTAATGCATGTTCACCCTCTTAAAAAATATAATGCACAATTTGTGGTCCATCCCTTATTTAAAATATCACTGTAATCTATTTGTTACATTTATTTGGAAGTACCTACCCATTTTTATCTATTTCTCTTAGCCACTTTTCAAAATAATACCCATAAGGAAAGTGGAAAAATAATTTTATATAATGATAGTAAAAGCATAATGTGTATTATATTCTTATGTCCTTGTGACTGACTCCTTCAGTAGGGAAAATGTTGCAAAGTTTTAATTTGTAAGCACACACACATCTGCACTTCTAACAAAGGTAAAACTCCCAGGAACGACTTTGAGCTTTCTTTCAAGAAGGATTCACATGTGAAGGTCTAAATACCTACAAGACAGCAGATTTGGGGTATTTTTCATTACATAAAATTATTCCATTCTATTTTAAGATAGCCTTGATTTTAAGTAACAATCTCCAGCAATACTGACCTAATATCATTATGCACTAGTAAAAGTGTTTTTGTTTACATTCATATAAAAGGGAAAGAAAATCACATTGCTTATTAATATCTACTGAACTGTTTAAGATGATTTTAAAGATACAAGTTGAAAGAATTTCATAATTTCAATTTCTCCTTTTCATTTAATAGTAGACATTCATTAGGACCCACACACTGTAATAAATTATAATAATTTCAAACAAGAATTAAATTACTAGGTACCTAGTGAAAGAGCCATTTTTTCTTAGGTACCCTGTAATCTAACTGTCAGATTTAAAATCTATTCCCAATGAACTCTTCACAACATTCACATTTATTCATCTATGCTAAATTAATAAAAGGTGTGAATAATACTGAGAAAATTGATCATTATTGTTCATGTAGATTTAGAAAATTATAAGGTAATCTAAAATATAAAAGGAATTGAGGGAAACTATTACAGTTCTTATAAATAAATTCATCCTTTACTATCTTTTTTTTTTTAAATCAGGAAAAATCTTCAACAAGAATTTACTGAGATTGACTAGTAAAGCTATTTAATAAATTGCACATTTCAGAACAGAACTATGTTTTTATTTCAAAAACCATTAAAAGTTGATGGTGACTCTAATGCAACATGAGAATTCACCCAAAGCCTTTAAAAGTAATGCTGAAACAACAAAAAAGCTACCCAGTGTCAGACTAAATACAAATTTTTTGTACTTTGGACTTTAGAGTATGCCAAGTACCTTCCACAAGGTCCTGAGTGATCTCAGGTAACACGGAAGTAAATGGCAATTGCTTGGAACCCGTATCTGACCAAGTACACCAACTCTGCAAAACAGGCAAAGCATCCTTCCCCTCTGTGTAAATAGATATACAAGGGGATGGCGTTCTCCGAGGAACTAAAGGTGTTACACAATCATCTTTCCTTATATACAGACATATCGACAACCAGAAGTAAGCACTGGATATTATTACTGCTCTAGTAAAACCAGAGACAATGTCTGTATCAGACTATCCCATCCTTTGCACATTTGCAGTAATTCCTGCCATCTAACCTCACTGACCCTCTCCCCCCTGACGGGGATCCCTGCAGATAAAGTAAAGCATGTCAACATCTGTTCCCATTCACACCGATTTTAATTTACAAAAAGAGCTTTGCTATTTTCAGAACAGGCTCCAGAGCACAATGACAGATTTAAGGCCTTTAATGGGGTTGCGTTTTGAGTGTGTCAGCGTTTCATACTCACCAGGACTTGATTCTAAGGGGCTGCACCAAAGGAAGCTGCAGGGGTTTGCGAAGCCGCAGAAAGGGTGTTCTCCTCACTACTGTGCTATTTACCTATAAACCAGCTGGCAAAGTTTTAATGTCTTTAACAAACCTGCATTTGCTGCTTTGACCAGAAACTGGAGATCCAGAGCATCAGGGATACAATTCCTTCCCTTCCCATTTTCATTCTGCACATTCCTTCTACCACCACACACCTTTCTGAAACTCAGCATGTATTACTGGGGGTACATTTTCCAAACTGCTTTCTCATGACATAGCTCTGTTCTTAACAACTTTTGAGCCCACTAGTTTTTGTGAAAGCCAAGCCAGCTCAAAGCGCTGTGTGTTTTTTGGATTTTGTTTGTGGTGGTTTTGTTTTAAAAAACACAGTCCTTGGTCTCTCCTGCCCTGATATATTACAAACACTTGCAATAACTAACCGTCGTTTTTCTAAAGTTCTTTTAACTGGATTACCCTTGTAAATCTATAGAACTTATCCCACTAGAAAGTTGCAGAGCACACAGGCTGTGAGGATCACCACCGTACAGAAACAATTCACAGAGTTTCAGGGAATTCATAGTGACTCAAATGAATTTTTTCCATCTCCTCAAGAGGGTTTAGTTGTTTTTTTAAAGATATACAATATGAAGAACAACTTGGAGAAACAATGCACAAGTTGTGTTGTAATCACGTAACAGCTAAGACAGGAGCAGCTGAGCAGAAGGAAGATGGGCAGTGGAATGCCATACAGTAATCAGCACTGTTGACTAATCAGAATTTGAGACACTAGAAGGTAATAAGGGTATTATAAAGAATGGCTTATTGAAGGAGCAGCTGTTTATGTGTAGCTCACTGTTTAAATGAATTCCACTAGATTGCCATGGTATGTTTTGGTTAAAAAAAAAAAAAAAAAAAAAGTTTTACTCAAATAAAGAAAAGGAAAAGAAGGAAAAGATATATCAGGAAGGGGAAGCACGAGGGAGCAAATATCTGTGTTTCATGGCCACAAGTACATAAATAGAAGCAGTTCTCTAGGTACTGGGGACCTCTAAAAAGTGACATAAATTCATTGGCCCTGGAAGTTACAAAAGAATATTCATTACTTAGGCAAAGCTTAAATGTCATCTTTGTTAGCCTCCACCACTGAGCGTTGTTGCCATGGGCACAAGAGCTGAGGTGGTTATGAAGGGTAATAGACAAAGAAAAAACCAAGGGAAAGTATCATGAAAACCAACTATAGAGCCATTTTACGAGATTAATATTTGCACCGGCAGCCAATAAACACAATAAATAAATTCTACCTCATTTACAAAAAAGAAAAAACTCCAACTTTAATATCCACACATGCAAACATAATAATAATAATAAAATAGTGCTATGATCAGAACTAGGAAAATCTAATTAATAAGTAAAAGACCTAAAATAGAAACAATATTCCAAATTTCACAAGTGAAAGCAACAACTCACCATAATTATCAGACAATGATCAAATTGTTCAAACCTATGTGCCATAGGGTGGTTCAACACTTTTTTTTGTGTGCCTATGTGTTTTCAGAAACCAAGTTGCACTTTTGTTTTTAAAAATATCTTTGAACAATTGGGAGCAGGAAGGAGACTGCCTAATTGTAGTCAAAATTTATCATAATTCGTTACTTAAAATATTCTACTTTGGACAGCAAGGGCTTGGTAATATTTAAAAGCAGTCAGCAAGAAGTGGAAACTCTGGTATCTTTTGTAACAGTTCACATGTCAAACTGGCAAAGTGCCCACAGTGTACGGCAGAAAAATCTATTTAATGTCTGCCCCACAAGGCGACATGAGGCTTGATTGGCAGAAAGCAGAGAGTGGCTTTTGATCATGTGTCCTAACAAGCAGTTCCAGCTCCTGTCTCTTCGGCTGAGCGGCTCCACATTACCTATTCAAACAGAAGTGACAGGCCACTGCACTACTCTTTGGCTCTAGTCTCACGCAGTGGGAGCTATGCTGGAGACAGAGCCACTGATTAAATATATCACTTTTTCAAGACAAGCAGGTTGTCTGAATCAAAGTTGGACAGAATAGACTCAACATTATTAAAAGAGGATATAAAACTGGAGTTGAGTGATGTTAGGCCAGTGTGTACAGCCTCAGGGATTCACAGACTGACAAGGGGAATAAGGAACAGCAGAACTCATAAAGCAGGGTCAGAAATTAGCTGTGACACCTTGGCCATTTTCCCATCACTTCAGGGCCACTGTTTCAAATCCTGTAGTCTTTTTTTGGCCTTTTTTTAAATGATTTTTCTGTGCGGAAAGGAGGGAGGGGAGGGTGTAAAAATGGTTAACTACCTAAAGTTGCAAATTGCAGTTTTACAATTAGAGATAAAACATTAGCCACATTTTGCCACCTAATATACAGTGTTTTCTAATTAGATTGTGGCTTTTTCCTTGTATTCTCATCAGCCAAATTATTGTCATCAAATAATTTGTTGGTACAGCACTAGCTGCTCTTGCTCTAAGGAATAACTGAAAGCTGGGGAAAATGACTGAATAGAGATGCTTATTACATTGCCTTGTTAGTTCATTAACAAACTGGTTTGATTTTTGAGGTCATATGTCTGGCCACTGTCTGTTGTGTTACCTGATACACAGACACAAAAGGGCAACAGACATGATTCTTTGTCTAGCCATTATATCACAGAAACACCAGATACACTGAAACCTAGTGGAACCAATGCTCCAACTAAATTTTTAATTACAAGTATAACAGCAGATGTAACAGAACCTATTAACAAAGCTGCAACAACCACATTTAAACAGCTAAAAACACAAACAGTCCATGGAGAGAATAGAAACTGAAGCAAAGGAAGCTTATTTTACTTAGTGATGCATGTACGTGCCAGATCTACAAAATTACTTCTGGGCTATTCAAAGTTCTCATATAAAATCTAGGCAGATTTTTTTCCAGAACTACTCCTGCAGTAATTCCATTGAAATTAATAGAATCACCTCAGGAGTAAACTTGGTTCAATATTTATTTTTCACTACGGCAAGTTCTTCTGACATTTTAACAAACCTCTGCCCGATGTGTTAGTTTTTGTTTCACTGTAAATATTTAAAAGTAATCTGCTTGTTACATATTTAAGATATGATAAGGACTGCTAAGACCTACACTGAGAAGCAGAGCTGTTTTAAATATTGAATATGCAGGTAAATTTTAAGATAGAGTATGAAGAACCAAATCCTGTCCTCATGCATATCTCGTAACACATAGGACATAGCTATAAATGCAAACAGAATTCATTCTTAAGGTGGTGTTAGAATAAGAAATTCAGTATAGAGCCCTCAATGGTTTTAAGTGCCCCTGCAGGCTCTCTAGACTGTAGTACTCAGTTCTTCCACATGGGTGAAAGAGCCTGCTTGCTTCAACATTTTCAAACAAATAGAAGACAGTAGAATATTCAAGATGGGGGGTTTTGGGTTCACTGAAAATCATGATTTACCATAAAGGGTGACATCACATCAGGTTCTTTAAGAAACGTGAGCAGGCAGCAGTGCATTATAGCTTCATGTCAAACTACGGCAAATGGTTACGTAAAGCATTAAGTAAAACAGTTAACAAAAAGAAGGATGAAAATAAACAGCCATTCATACATAGGGCACTGTGCCCAGGAACTCTGGGCACCTATGTAAGTAAAACTAAAAATATATTATGATTAATAAAAGAAAACAGCTATTAGATACATTCCAAAATGCTAGGCTGGAGAACAAGACATTTTGGCACAGCTTCACTGATTGGCAGCCCATGTTAAAGACCAACCCAAGACTGCAACAGAGTGAGCACTCCTAGTCAGGGCAGAGCAATGCTAACAGGAGCTCTCTGCAGATGTTTACACAGTACTTGCCCTCAAGACTATATTTAACAAGGACTATTGCACTTTTTTTCTTTCAGGAATATCACAGTCTGAACTTTACAAAAACACCACAACTTCTTTAGGTTATTAAAGCAAGACAGAAGAGGGAGGATTTTGACACATTAACAACCATTAACTCTTGCTTCATTTTGGAGATCAACAAGTCAATGAATAAATAAGGAAGAACTGTGGCTACAAATGGGAATTAGGATTCCTCACAATCCAAAATACATTTATAAAGCTCAGAAATATGCAGTTAAGAACACTGAATTATATTTCTGTTCTTTGTTTTCACTTTGTGCTCATCAGCTACATACAGGGAAGTGAGAGCACACACACAGGGCTAAAACCCAAATTATGCTGAACAGGTCTCAGCCAGGGCTTGAGCACACACCATTGAAGTTAATGATAAAGCTCTTCTTGGATTTAAGTGTACCAGCTCAGTCCTACAGTGCAGAACTAGTGGCTTTAAAATAAAATGTATTTGAGACCACGCTTTGGGTGCTGTGTCCACTTCTGGGCTCCCCAGTTCATGAAAGACACGGGCATACTGGAGAGACTCCAGGAATGGGCCACAAGGCAACCAAATGACTGGAGCATCTCTCATATGAAGAGGGGCTGAGACTGCCAGGAGTGCTTAGGCCAGAAAAGAGTAGGCTCCAGGAGATAATATATAAATATCTGATGGCAGGAATATAGACGACAGATCCCCACTCTTAGTGGTGCCCAATGACAGGCCCAGAGCCAAAAGGAACCAATGGAAATACAGGAAATTCCCTTGAAACATAAGAAAAACCTTTCTTACTGTAAGGATGACCAAACGCTGAAGGGTTGAAGGTTGAAGGGTTTCCATCCTTGGACACACACAGAAGCTGGTGGGACATGTGTCTGAACAACCTGTTCTATGCGATCCTGCTCTGTGCAGAGGGGTTGGACCAGACAATCACAAGCAGTGCCTTCCCACCTCAGCCACTTTGTGTTTCTGTGATTCTATGGAACTGACAGCAAAGTGAGTGCAGGAAAACACAGATATGCTGCCAGTAAAATAAACACTGTAAGGCTCTTTCTCATATCGACTGATATACTTGAAAGAAGAAAGCTGCTTTTAATGATGAAATCCTAAATTTTATGATGCTGAACTGATAAACAATATTTCATTGTAAAAAGGATAAATTCAAAAGCCAATTCCCTCCCTAGAACACTCTAACAGATTTCCAAATTTTTTAAGCTCAAATTCTTCCCACTGTAAATTTCAGGGAAAATAAAAATGCCTAAAAAATACTTAAATGAAATAATGTTATAAATGGAAAACATTATCTACTTCTTTTTCCCCCTCCCTAACTCCTATTCAAAGTTAATAATACACAAAAGTAACAGTGACGTTGAATGGATTTAGGCTCCTTAACATAATATTTGTTTGGGGTTAATTAGCATGGCTGAAGGCTAATCTTAATGATTGTTTGTTGCCTCCACTGGAGGCAGGTTTCCCTCACGAAAGAAGTGGCATCTTGGAGTTTCAGACCAAAACACAGAGGTGAGAGTAGCTACTCTTGCCGCTAGATGAACCAGCCAGCCTGAGATGCAGTTGCCTCATGCAGCCAAGCAACAAGTGTCCCTGTCTCTCTGTGGCAACCAAATAAAGTTGTCAAAATTATTTTTAAATAATGATAAGGTATCTAAACCAAACACTCTATAGAAAAATAAGGAATATATCAACATTTAAAATATATATGCTGCTGAGCATTTTTACTGTCATTTCTTTAAGAAAAGCAGATCTAATTAGCTGTATCTCTAAAGTGTGTACCTAGCACTTTTATTATGTATTAGAACATTTTGCTTAGAGTTGACATTTTTATTCTGACAAGCACTGTCTGGAGAGCTCTCAATAAATAATACATTTACAATTTTCAGTAAATAAGCACTGGACACAAATTGTTATCCTTACTTACAGTTGCCCCTCTCTAATAGTGCTTTTACAAGTAAGGTGACTATTCAGTCTAATGCAATACTCTCAGTGCTGGAAACATATTTTCATTCATTACCCCAGTCACAAGCACTTAAAGCACTTTTAGGCACTATTGCAAACCAGTAGGAATGGCAAAGCAAATAAAACCAACTAAAACTAAAGTTCATCACCAAAGAAATCTGAGGCCATTCACCCTACAGAACTTGGAAAATACAGTGGTATACAAGATCAGCCATGTTTGAGCCCTATTTTTCTCTCGTATTTTTATATTTTCATTAGCAATTTTAGGAAAGTATTGCAGTCTCATCCCTATTACTAACCTGATGACTGCAAAATGTATTTCAATTGCCATTTTAAAGCATGATCTGATCACAAAGTTGTTTGTATCACAGTACATCAGAAACCAATGAAGTTTGAATTTAAATTTCTGCCGCCAAGATCACGCAACTGAAGCAACTCTCCATATTTTTACAGCTATTTAGTCACTTACATTCTTTACCACAGAGCTCACGTGTCAGTTGTACCTATTCACACTGAGTTTGCCTTTCCTCCTGGCCCTAGGAAAAAGCTGGCTTTTTAGATATGTTTTTTTAATAATTCTTTCACAAGACTAATATCACACAAATAGTATCTAGATAGCAGGTGTTTTACCACATCTAAAAAGGAGACAAGAGTATGGAGGAACATAGTGCAGAAAATTATATAAAATGGAAGCATGGACCCAGCCTACAGCTCAAGTTCAGAGATAATGAGAAAAGGACGAAAGCCCATTTATTCTAATGAAAAGGATTTTACTCAGCTCAAATATTCTGGGTTGAATAAAGACATTTCTTAAATTGAATGTAAGCATCTCCAAACGGCGAAGGCAAATATCTACCCAAAAATAAAGATCATAGCTAGAATGGATGTTCCAATCTTCAGAACTGAGTCCTGAATTTCAGACCCTTCCCCCATCAGGATTCAGTATGACCAACTCTGTTTGCTGTCAAAAGCAACAATTTTGTAGAGGTCCAGAGAAACAATCTGCATCAGGAAAATGAACCTACAGAAAGGTAGGAGCTCCATAATATCCCATGCATTCTACACCAAGGTAACTGCCTCAGAGTAACCAAGGTGTATTTTTGCCACTCTCAGATTGACCAGGTTCTTGATGATGATCCTGAATAAGAACAAAGAATGGAAGGGACTTGAAAACCTTTTAGCAAAACAGATGGTCTACATAATCTACCAGTTTATTCATATAGATCTCATTCTACATGATACCTGTGCAAAAGTCTGTGCTATTCCCCCTTTGTGCACCATGAATGGATTTCAGAACAAAGAAAACTGAAGGGAAGATTTCAAATGTACCATGAGACATAGTGAAAAGTACTGGAAAATTGCTATACCAACACAGAAGCTTTGAGTAATGACTAGATGCTCAAATGCAACAACGCTGGGTACAAGCTGCAGTGTAGGCAGCCACATAATAAAGATAAGGTGGAAAGATGACAATATGTGCCAGTTTCTAAAATAAAAATTGTGAGACAAAATTTAATCACAAAACTCTGAAAGCACTCTGAAAGACTTAAAAGAATATAAGAAAGCAAAGAATCAAAAATGCATAAATTCTCACAAACCTAGAATTATAAATAGAAATATGAGGCAAAACATTAATGACCAGATACAGTATGGTTACATAGACTGGGTCTCACATTGAAAAAAAAAAAACCCAAAATTTTAAATTAATGTTGCATTCTAAATTTCATTAAAGGAAGTTCTTCAACAGAACAAATTTTTGATAGAAAAATCAAATAAAACAGATAGAATTAAAATAGCATACAAATTTCAGTTACCAGAAAAATAACCCTATAAAACACTTTCTTTTTGGTAATTTTCCTAAAAAGTCCTAAATTACTTTAACACTTCAACAAATTAATTTTTAGAAATCTTATGATCTATAAAACTTCTATAAATATTTTTTGTTAAAAATTTGCATGTATTGCAAGGAAAAAGAATGACCAGTGTGATTTTACCAAGATAATTGGATTTAGAAAAAAGAGAGAAACAGTAAATTGCATTTAATTATTTGGTAAAGAGTTAAGGATTTGAAGTAAACAGCAATTTAGGAAACTGTGCTTCATATCTCTCTTTTAACTTGATCTGAGCCATCTACTTGTTGTGTAGACTTTTTGGCTTTTGTGTTTTTATTTTGGAAGCATGTTAGTTAAGAAAAAATTCTTCATCCTAGATGCCACTATAAACTGCTTCTAACAAAACGCAAATAAAAGTATTAACCCAAGTATATACATAACTGATTATGAATTTCCTAAGCAAAAGTGATTTTTAAGAAGAAAAGGGAAACATGATGAGAGTGGTACCTAGCAGACATGGCAAGGTTTTTCAAAGGTGATGAAAGGATTTTGAAGAGGGTGGGTTTTTTAATATCCAAAGGGCTTGTTTCTAGCTGAGAGGAATGCCAGTTCTCATTTGCAAATTTAATAGATATCAAAAAGAAAAAAGGAGTATTAAGAAGAAGAGAAAAAAGGTAGTATTAACTCATTTTTAAGCATTATTTTGGATGATCCTAATACCAAAACCCAGTAACATATTTAAAGCCTTGAAATAGAACAAAAGAGCTGTAGCCATCAAACAAACAAACAAACAAAAAAAAAGTGAAGAATGAAGAGTAGGGGTCTATAAATGCCAAATGTATTAGGACATCCTGGGGTCATGCCTTCATCAGTGGAAAACGCGGGTATGCAGCATACCATAAGACAGATAATGAATTAAATCTCTTTAAAAATTCTGAAAAACATATTAAAATATTCACTGGCCACAGACGGTCAACAGTTCACTTCTAAGACTGATCCACAAAAAATAACTCCTGCCATGTACTGTTCACAAAGGTTATGTTAAAAACTATACCAAAGAAAAGTGTATATGGTTTGAACACTCTGTGCTCTCAGCTGTGGCAGGCTTAAAACAAAGAACACAAAATAGAAACTCTCCATTCATTTAGTATAATATAGCACACACAGACTCAGTTAAAAAAGAATCCAAAACTACAATAACAAAAAACAAAGAAACAAAAAAGCAAACAAACAAACAAAAACACAAAACCCCAATAACAGACAAAAAAAATTGAAAAACAAAACAAATAAGACAAACAAAAAACCAAATCTGCACAAAATTACAATCAGAATGGTTTTCCAATATCCACTTATAAAACACAGTATGTGAAAGTTTAAGTTTCTTTACTTTCTAACAAAATTAACAGGAAATATGTACATATTTTTCCACATAATACTTGAGTATATTGCCCTTACTGGAATGATAGAAAATTTTATAGGGGAAGTGTTATTCCATTTTAAGCCAATATAACAGAAATTTTTCAACTATTATTAACTAATGAAGCTGGAGGAAAAAGAAATAACAAACCGCAAAATCAGAAAAACTACCACTACTCAAAGGTGCAGTAAGATTTTCCCTACTGCATATAAAATTAATAATACATGTGAATCCTTAATTTTTAATTTAGGTATCTTTAGACATATTACATATCACTATGAGTTACATATATCTACCCAGAGAGAGAGTACAAACAGGTGCAGATGACAGAGAATAGATGGAAATTTATGAATATACTACTCTTTATATAGATGTTCATTATTCCAACATGCATACCTAAAAATGTTTGATCTCTGAATGTTCAACTGTGGTCTTCAAGGAGGAAACAAGAATGGGAAGCACTTTATAAAAAGCTTGTGCTAGAATTGTGAACTGAACTTGGTTGAAAAATGATACTGTATACATCGCTCAGAATCAAGGTCAAAAGTGAATTAGGAATCCAGGCCCTGAGTAATGAGGGCTTAGCACTTAGCAGAAATGACATGCCCAGTTTCCAGCTCAGAAGTGCCAGCTGACCTGCCAACCTAGCATTCCAGATCTGAAAGGGGGAAATCTGCTCTCCTAGCTACAGACAAGATGTGTACTACTAATTATTGCTCCTAGAGGCTTGTGATGAAGTACAGTAGGATAGTTGTCTGGAAGCCAATTTTCAGCCTAGAATTCAGGCAGCCCAGGCTGTAAATCTGTCTCACAACAGTAATATAAGCAATATTCAAAAAGAGAAGTCTTTTATTGAAGAGAGATAGAAAGGCAAAGAAGCAGTTAGACCATACCACCTAACATAAACTCTTCATTTGAGCTGTAAAGAGGTTTAATTCTTGATTGTACTGGAGGATTCCTCCAAAATAAAAAGCCAGTAAAACAATCCTTCTGCTCGTAGAAAAACTAAGACAAATATACTGAAGTTATCCAAGAGGCCCTAGAGTCTAGTGTTGTCGATTAAATTAGACACCTGTTCATTTCTGACCTCTTCTGTCTTAGGAGAACACATGTCAGCAAAGTCTTTACATACTCAAATTAACTTTAAATATTTGTAGCATTCTCTCTTTTTTCAATTAAAATATTCTCATAAATTTTCTCATTTCCAAATCATTACAAATTAAGACACAGGAATGTCTTAATGTACCAAAAAAAAAAATGCAAATACTGGACCATGAAGTCAAAAAAAATGTTTATTCTGTGATGTTGGGAAACTTTGTTCAGAATACAAATAATGCTAAAAACATACCTAAGGTATATACCTTCCTGTATGAGGCGCTCATGTTCCCAATACTATACACAAGACATGACACTGGCTGAAGCACTATTATTAAAGAGAGATTAAAACAGCTGTACATTATGCTGAAGCACTCACTCTTCCCTTTACAAACAGACGGTCCTGGATTACAAGCAGCACTTGACCATTTAAATCACTACAACAACCAGATTTAGCCAGCTGGGCCATATTCTCTTAGGCAATGCCTGTTGACCTCCTCAGTCACAGCTGCTCACATGAAATTCTCATCAGACAACTTGTTTTCAGAAGCCAAAGGACTCTGATTAAATATATCTATTTAGACACGATAAAGTCTTTCAGTATATATTTCTTTTCCAATGTTATGAGGTACAAGGGAGACGACAAGTAGTATATACAAGCAGAACAGACACCTAATATCTGAATGTGTACCACAAAGTATTTAAGTATTTGACCCCAGCAACTCATATTACTCAAATTCAAATCCTATAGATGGATCAGAAAGTGACTATATAGCAATATTAGAAGAGACTTTTTGCTGTACTTGTGTGGGGGTTAGATCTCGTGTCTGGAATGCTTGAGTTCTTTACTCCACTTCTAACTCCACAATTAACTTGACATACAACTGTATGTTAGCCCAAATTCCACAGCTACATCAATGGTCATGGAGGTCATTCCTATAGAGAGGCTCACATGAACTATTAATTTTTTTTAAAGGAGACATGCAAGCCTTAAAACCCAACACAACAGTACACAGTAGAAACACATCTTGTCCCCATTCCACTCATTAAAGCAATATATATTGCGTTCTCTATTTACTAAAAAATCAGCAGGTGTTGTTTTTTTAATTTGGGTAAGCAATTTTGTGACAGATCAGAACTTGGTACACAAAGAGCTCCTCAGCTGCATTGGTTGTGTATCATTTTAAGAAAAGAACTGCATAGAAACATATTTTAAAGGGTAGCTGTTAAAGAGTGTCATGTATGGTACGTGTGAGATCAGGCTATTAATTAGATTGTTTAAGAGAGGCTATCAGATGTCAAAGCAATTTCCTTATCTCAGATCTCATTTCTCCAATTGACTGCAGACAGTTAAAGTTCAGAGTCTTATAATAGTAATTATTTTTAAAACATTATTTTACTTTAATCAAACTAGTATGAAGAGTTTACTTATTTTTTAATTCAGAGAAGCCTCTGAATACTGAAATAGGTATTCAAATTTGTTATAAGAGTTTTGGTATTCCTGATCTACATAGCAGTTTAAAAGCATTGAACTTTCTAAGCGTAACATCTTAAAGAATTTACAACTTTTCTATTAATGACTTTTCTGTGTTAGTTTATATGGTATTAGTCAGTTTATATGGTATCAGTTCATTATTTTCTGTTAAAGTTAAAATACAGGAAATGCTGAATGAATTGAAAAGAACTTAACATAGAATCTTAAAATCATCACAGAATGGCCTGGGTTGGAAGCAGCCCTAAAGATCTCCTAGTTCCAACCTCACTGCCATGGGCAGGGACACCTTTCATTAGACCAGTGCGCTCAGAACTCCATGTAACCTGGCCTTAAATATTTCCAGGGATGGGGCATCCATACCTACTCTGAGCAACCTGTTCCAGGGCCTCATCACCCTCACAGTAAAGAAATTTTTCTTAATATCTAATCTAAACCTAATCTAAACATGAAGATGCAGTTAAATACCTTTGAACTTAGAGGCAGACTTTAGAATGGTTTTCCAGAATAATGTGGTCCATAAAAGGCAAGCAGAAATTACCTTTATTTCACAGCTGGTGAGAACATATAACATGGAAGGCTCCAACTCAGTGTATATGAACACAGAGGAAGTGTAGAAAATTCTTGAGAATTCATACAAAAATAACCTATTAAATGCTTAAATTCATACAGTAAGATACCATGTTTAAACTTTTTGATGCACATTTTTATTAGGACACCATTCAGGACACTCCTGGAAAAGTCTTAGCTGTGGTTTCAATATAATCAACAGCAACTTCTATACTCCTGCAGCAAAGTACGAGCCAAGACCTTTGATTAGCATGGAGTGTCGAACGACTGTTACTGACTGTAAAAAACAACTTCACCAAAGTAATATTTAAAATAGTTTTCCTAGTCTAACCACCAAATCTAGGAAAGCAATTTTTAAAAGAGTGATCTTTACAGCTGAAAACAGACAGATGGTGGTAAAGAATCTGGGACATTCTCTCGTTAAGAGATGTTTCACCAGCTTCAGAAAGGACACCTATAGAACACATTTATCTATGTGCTGGCATTTAACAATTATGCCAAGAAACTTGAAAGTACTTCCATCCCTACATGATTTTATTCCATATTTAGGCATATTATTGTATCAACTTCAATTTCAATTTAAATCTACATTGTTACATGGAGGCAAGAGAACCTAAAGTCCACTGTTTGAAGTGCACTGTGACCAGAGCAGGAAATTGAGGAGTCAACCTAATTCTAAACAAATTCATATTTCAGAAAAGGAAAAAAAAATAATGGATCACTAAGTTGTACTCCCTTGTGGCTCTGCTACATTGCAAATATTCTTTGGGTTATTTTTAATGCCACAAAACAACACTGGTAAAATAACTAAGAGAATCCACACAGATGCCTCTACACCTGTTTATCTATTTCAGAGCTTTCTGCTCTCACAACTTCCCTGATTCAAACTCATGTATGAGCTTACAGACTAGAAGGTATTGTTGCAGAACGAAGACTCATTCTACTTGACACTGGGAGAAATTATCATAGTGGGCTCTGACCCTGTGCACAGATACACAGATAAAATCACTCTCCAATTTTGTTTAGCTCCTACCACAGTCAAAATATTAGCAAAGTTGATGAAAGTATCTGAATATGGACTAAATAAATAAACCGCCACAGCACTCAAAGATTTGTCCTCAATTTTATCTCTATTTTAATGCTTGTAATGATATCTGAGCAGACTAGTAAAAAGAAAAAAAAGACTTTCTTCATCCACAATTCTAGCTATGTAGGTCAGACCTATGTACTTTTACATTTAAAACTGTTTCAGTTACAGATACCGCTCAAATAAGAGTTGAGTTTTCACCTAATCCAACATTCTTGCTTTAACTCACAACTAAGACAATTTAGAAAGTTTTAAAAACTGACATATTTGTCTAAAATCCCTAAAGGATCTCAAACTACCACTGCCATGGAAACCTGTGAATAACTTTATCCTAGCCTTCGCCAATTATGCAATTTTATAGTTCTTGATACCCAACACATCCTTTATGCTATAAAAATTATAGGATTTGGGGGGGTAGGGAAACTGTATCAGTCTTTTCCAACACATACCTTCTTGCTCAGTCCTGGTCATTTCTTCTAATTTCTTCTGCTTCAGTGTGTCCACCACATCTGCTAGGCTTCCTTTGCGGCGTTCTGGCGTTCCAAAATTAACACTGGTCATTAGCTCGCTGCGGTCACGACCTCCTTCGTCGGGCTTGTTTGGTGAGGTAGAGGTATTTCGGAAGGAATATAGGGAACATAACTTATTACTCTCTGACTCCTATAAAGAAACAAAACATTGTGAAAACACAGGCTATTCTCTTATGCAAGAAGGATCTCAGGTAAAAACCGAAAGCATTATTTATTAGTCTGCCATACTAACTAGCCTACTTTGTGTCCTTCAGTTTCTAAAATGAGCATTATGATTTTAGTTTCTTGGTTTCAGTGCTTTACAAAGGCTCTTTTGTCCTTAAGCCCAGTTCGATCCATGCTTCTAGTGATCACACCTCAATGCCATCTTCATCTCCATCAAGGCTTTTCCTTGTCAGGAACAAGCCACTTCAACACCTTTTAACAATGAATATGTTAAGCTTTAACAGTTTTCTTCAGTTTCTCAAGTAAAGATTAGGCATGTAGCACTCAGAGAGAAAGTACAGGCAACAACAAACCATTCCTGGATAAATCCTCAACGAATGGAAAATAACATAACTTTAAAACTAGAGAAAGAGTTAGACCAACAATGACTGAAAAACAGCAATCTACTTCACAGTTAAATAAGGTGTGGTATGTGTCTACCCCTGCTCATTCACTCCTCTTCAAATTAAACCTTTTTCTTAAGGAATGAAGGTTATGATGCTTCTAATATAAAAAGGGAGGTATTACTTTCAGGCCAACACAGACAAGAAAGAGCAAGGAAATGAGTGTATGACAAAACGAGTCATGTATGCCAATACACTGGTACTGAGTCTGCATGTATTAGAGGTGCTATACAGTCAATTACACAGAAGTAAAAATGGTTCATCTCCCTTATCAATAGATAGTGTGCATCTAAGCAATAATAATAAAAAAAAAAGGCATGAAAAAACGAGTAATGCCAATTCTCCTCAGTATTGTGTTGTTGCCCAACAGTCAAGCCCTTCCTGAACTTCTCTTGCTCAGACTTTCCATTGTCCCAACAACAGATGCAACATTCACTGCATCTCTGTTATCACAATTTCAGCTAAAAAGAGAACAAACTCTTCAATTTGTCCTCAAAAACTCAACCACAACAACTTCTCACACACTTCTCTTTCCAAAATTACTCTTCTATTTTAATTTTTAATAATGCCAGGCTAGGAGTGATAAATATTGGGGCTAAAAAGATATTGGGGGTTTTTTTCATTATGGTAAGCCTAGAAATGTCATCATGTATATTATATTCCATCAAACAGATTTTCTTTGAAATTAAAGAGTAATAATAGTGGCAATACAATTAAAAATTAAGAGACTAATTAATAATGCTGTCAAAAATCATTCTCCTAATGCACAGTGTTCCCCATAACAATAATAGTCTAACTACTTTATGAGCTGAAAATACCCATCTACAGAGTACTGAAGAAACTTCTGTTGGGAAATGCCCTAGGTGAACCAAGGTCTGAAGAAAGGCTAGAAAGCATTAACCATCAGTAACAACATCTGACATAAATTTTTACTTCAGTCTGGAACAGATTAAGAAGTAGCTGTGTAATGTAACAGAAGGAGCAACACCAACAGTGAGCAAGCATGGTAACTCAGGGCTGTGGACTGAGTAGAAGGTGACACGTTGTCATCAAGCACAGCAGTAAGTGATCAGCACAACACTGTTACAGTCATGGGAGAAGGAGAGCATTTGCTAGTGACACTGCAAACGTATTTATTCACTAAGACTGGGAACTGGAAAACACTATCACACCCCAGCAGTAACAGCACCCCAGCAATACAGTAGGAGTGACAGAGAGGGTTTGTAAGCACAAACAGAAAGAGGTGACATGGAACAGAAACTTTACCTTTGCTTTTTTCATCTATCAAACATTAAAGAACTTTTCATTCCACCCATTTGTATCCATTAAAGAATCAAACACCACAAAGGACAACAATATCTTAGACCAGGTACAGAGATGAATTTATTTACAGGATCACAGAATATGCTGAGATGGAAGGGACCCACAAGGGCTGAGTCCAATCCCTGGCCCTGCAGAGGAAGATCCCCAAGAGTCACACCATGAGGCCAAGAACATTGTCCAAATGCTTCTTGAACTCTGTCAGTCTCAGTGCTGTGACCACTTTCCTGGGGAGCTTGTTCCAGTGCCCAACTACCCTCTGGGTGAAGAACCTCTTTCTAATATCCAATTAAACATTCCCTGACACAACTTCAGGACCTTTGCTTGTGGTTCTGTCACTGGTCCACAGAGAAGAGATCAGAGCCTGTCCCTCCTCTTGCTCTCATGAGGAAGTTGTAACTGCAATAAGGTCTTTCCTCAACCTCCTCCAGGCTGAACAGACCAAGTGCCCTCAGCCACTCCTTCCCCTCAAGGCCCTTCACCATCTTCATTGTCCTCCTTTGAACACTCTCTAGTTGGTCAATATCTTTCTTATCTTGTGACCAAACTGCACACAATATTCAAGGTGAGACCACTTTGAAAATGGAAAGTTTTCATATATTTGCTTCTGAAAAGTATTTTGCATTTTTCTTAAAACTTGGTCTTATCACAGAGATGAAAAAAAAAAAAAAAGCATTTTCTAATATTTTTCAAATCTAGAGCTTGAATTTTTATAATAACTTTCCTCAGTGAAGAATTAATAGTATGTAGCGTGGCATTTTCACCTTTGAAGATGACAGTATAAGAGCAACTTAGCAATTTTAAAGGAGTTTGTTCTCAAGAGAGCAACATCCTCTTACAGCACATGAAGCACATCCATCAGGCTCAATGAAGGGGTTTTCATGCTCTCAGCAAGAAACACTAAATCTATTGTTTAGCCTGGAAACAAGAAGATAAGGCTAATCTGTGGAGCAAGTAGAAGTAAGCAAATGTTCTTCCTCCCGATAACCTATCCTGTCCCTCCTCTGGTGGCATACATGGTGGTCCAGCACAATGTCCCTTTGCTGCTAATGAAACTCTCCAAGCCCTGCCTCCATGAGGCAGCACATTCACCCTTCTTTTTCTTCCCCAAGAGACTGCAATACCCATAAAGAGGATGAGACAAGTTTGAACTCCATACAAATGACACAAATTATCGAAGGAAGGCAACATGACAGCCTTTGCAAGAATGAGGACTTGCCCAATTAATATATTCTTTTATACTGTCGGTTTTGTAGGTAATTAAAATGTAGAATAAAAATAAAAGAATAAAATTCATTCCTAATATTTCTGGTTCTGCTTAGCCCTACAGCTATAGTATTGGGGTCACCAAATGGGTAATACATTTGTACAGCATTATCTGAATTGGCAATACGTGAAACCCAGCAAGGATGACTTTCTGAGCCCCATCTTTTTTTAAATCAAAAATCATTAAAGAGTGTGATTGAGGATCCAGCAGAAGAACTGCACAAACTGAAAGACATTCATGGGGCTAAATCCACAAATAGAAAAACTGTAGACTAGTCCAATGTAAATACCTTATGTAATAATAGCAGAAAACAGGTAGAAAAATCTGTATCAGCTACATGTACAATTATCTACAAGAAACAAAACAAATCCTTATTTCTTCTTTGATTCTGAATTAGTTTGTATATAATCCACAAATAAAACGCAGCTAAAATGAACCATTTAAAAGACTGCAGAAGGAATTTTATAGCTACAATCAGAATAGGTATTTTTACTTTTGTTGGTAACTTTCTTTTTATTACAACCATATGAACAGGTTATATTGACCTCACATTCATGGCAAACTAGACGGATCCAAACACAAGGGGGCAAGGGAATTATTCCTGTTATTTTTTTCCCCAGAAAGTTGACTCTACTGTATTTGAAGTGACGTTGTTATGTAGTGATGCAGCATTCAGTTTGTTGAAAATCAAATAAATGCTGCAGCAATTTTACAAATGGTTTTAATTTTCACTGTGCACCTTATAAACTTTTGCAGACCAATTGCTGTGGCATGTCACATTTATGTCCCAGCATCTCACCCACTGTATGACAAAACTGCAGCTATAACATATATCAGACACAGGCATGGCTATCAAAAATGAATCTGCATTGACACATCCTTCTGGCCCAGCTAACCTCTGAAGAGACTAGTGGATCACATATGTTGTTTGAGGTAAGAGGTATTATCATCTCTGTAAGTTGTTTGTTGGTCCTCCTGCTGTACTGCATAAAGTACTCTCACTAGAAAATCTGGAGTTCAGATTGAAAACCACCATCATGCTTCCTATGATAGAACAAGCTGATGAATTCATAGTTGGGAAAGGAGAACCTCATCCCTTTGAATACAAATATGAGAGGATGGACTAAACAAAGAAACCCTATCCTTAAGAAGTTTCATGAAGCCACCTTTTACAGAAACAGAAAGTCTCACTTTGTTTGACCTGAAGACACAAAAGAAAGGATGCTATTAAATGGTTTTTTTCATGTTTTTTCCAAGAGAATGGAAGAAGAGGTAAAGATAAGGAAAGTGTCTACCCAAGATCAACACAAATGTTTTCATTTCGCAAAATCCAACTGAGAAATCCATCAGCACTGATGAAAGCTCTCCATGCAAGCCAACCTTTTCCAGCATAACTGATAAAATCTGATAAGAAAATGGCAAGAGAATGTGACTGATAGAAATATCCACTTAATGTATTTGGACACAATCTGGTGCCCAAATTTATCCAGTAGCTACATGATACACTAGATAACTGACACAACCCTGAATTCTTAGGTTTAAAATTCACAAATTTCTGTTAAAATGGTCCTTTAAGTATAAAAGTAGTAATGTCTTCAACATATGACATTCCCTTTGAAAGGTGCATGTTTCAAGGTGTGTTGTTCTTATCAATTTCCATGATTTCCATGTAAGGAGGGGGGGAAAAAAAACAGAAAATACCTTATAATTGGATGAATAGCAAATGTTTAATCTATGGACAGAAGATTTAACACAGAGCATGCTTCTTCATCCAAGATCAGTGAAATTTGGTCACAGTAAACTACACATTTTTAACCTTAACTGTATTAGGATTAATTAAATATTCAGTCAAGAAATAGAGCAACCGTGGACATAATAATAAAGTGTCAGCATGAAAATATTATGTGCATCTCAAGCATATTTTACTTCCAGAACGAGTGGAGCGCTATGTTTGTAATTTCGTGCTAGTGAAAGTACTACTACAAATAACAGAGCAAAGTGGATTTCTTCTCAGTTTGATCCACGGTAACACCAAGTGCAGATTGCTCAGGATGTCTCTACACCTTCGCTGGGTTTACAAAACTATCCTCCCACTTACACACTAGTACTGGATAACTGTTTATGCCTGTACCAGAATTCACAACGGTATTGCACAGGTATTTTTGTTCACCACAGTGGAGGCATTTCCAGACTAGCCCTCTAATGGTTGGCCAACAATAACATTTGAAGACATCTTATTACACAAAAACAGGCACAAATCTATGTGCTTAGATGTATAATGATTTTATATCCTAAGCTTTTTTGTTTGCCTTACTGTGTCAGATACAAAAATGTTTTAATTTGAAGAGGTATTCATTTGCAGAGATGACTGAAAAATAAAATCTTACTGCTCAGCAACTGAGGAGAGAAACTCAGTCTTGACCACTATTTCAGCTGGTTACTATTCAGCAGGGACAAAATTGAGTCTATTTTTGAAATGTTGGGTTTTCATATCAAGGTAAATAAATGACATTTTTCCTGCATACATTTTTCTAGCACAGACCAAATTTTATTACTGATCATTCAACCCACTGTGGCTAGTGTTTTGACAAAATGTTCTTGTTATAACAGTTCAAATACCTATATGTAGACACTAAAATTTAAGGATTAAGTTTCAAAGTGAACAAAATTGAGAAAAATAAATAAATGTCCAAAAAGACAGAAAAACAGAAATTAGCAAGGCATGGACACTAAAATACTATGCATGACTCACTCAGGGATAGATAGCCCATGCAGGAAATCATACTTCTACTTGCCCCTAAAACCTCTACCTACTTGCCCACTCATATGTTAATGGAAAAACAACATTAAGATTTACAGCACAATATGGTAAAAGCTTTCCTGGATCCATCCTTGGCCTTTTTCATGTTAAAGGGACACTATAGTTTAACCCATCCCAAATTTTCTTTGATTATAGGTGCTCCAACAACAGTGTCCTTAGTCTTATCAGCTTTCCAGGCTGCCTAGTGTAAACAGTGATTGGCCCGTTTACTACTCATTTTAGAGTTGCTGTGAATGGCTGAAGTATAGGTTTGCTAACAGCAGGAACAATTCTGAATAATTACAAGCAACAGCTTGGTGTAAATACAGAGGGGGACTCTGTGACTACATACATGGTATTTACTGCACATGCCACAATAATTCTTATAAAACTGCTACATAAGATAATATGTATAGATAGTTCAGTGAGCCTGTTACTCTGAGAAAATGGTATTTTAGACTGTACATTCACTAAATTTCACAAGTTACACTGGTGACATTCTTCAAAAAGAGAGCTGATAGTTTCTGTGCAAAGAAAGGAAAATCCTTATACTTTCTTAGATGTATCTGCTGAAAAGGGATTGCACAAAGAATCATAATTCTCTTGTTAGTGTAAATTATATTTTCATGTGTATTTAGATCCTAAAGTTTAAGTAGTTCCTTTCCCATCAGTGTTCCCACTGGTTTTAACAGGGTAAATGTGGGAGTGCTGCTGGAAATGGTATAAATTATTATGGAAATAAAGGTATTGATAGTTTACCCAGTATTTTTCATACTGGGAAGCTAATATTTATAGCGATACCTGCAAGCTGAACCATGAGACAACTTGTCTCACCTCTTATGAAGTCCTTTCACTTCCAAAATAAATAGGCACAAAATTACAGTTCTGTTGGTGGAAGATTGTCGGTTAGAAATAAGATCTGGTATTCTTGCTCCTTCCCTAAATGTACAAAACATGGGGGACTGTCTTTGGAGGCTGAGAAGCAACATCTCAGTTTGGGGACCCCAGAATCATGCATGGAGATCTCTCTCCGGTATCCTCATAAGGGTTAAGGACAGACCAACAGTCTGGTGAACTGGATTCTCTGGTCAGGAGTCTTAAATGAGGGGGAGTGCACAAGGCTGCGGATTTAAATGGCAGCATTTATGTTTCACGTAGGGAGGACAGATCCTGTCTCAAAGAGAGAAGCTCACTAAAGGTGAGAAAAGAGGAAACCTCGGAAAATGAAACTGCGGGTTGTACAAAATCAGGGTCATGGTGCTAGTTAGCAATTTGAGAATAACTATGATCAACTTTGATTGAAAGTTGACTACTGCAATCCCACTTAATAGCCAGAGACAAAACTGTTTCTGTAAGAGTTCAACCAAAATCACAGGATGAATGGCCAAGAAGAAGTAGAAAGCAAATATTACTAACATAAAATGTGTTAGCTGAATTGCTTATTTCCATGTGGATGAGGCTTTTCTGTTATAAAGGGATATTTATCTGTCTCTGCATTGAATGGGACACATGTAAACACCCCAGGAAAGTTGGATATCCAGAGTGGTTTTGATTCCAAGTACTAGAGGCATGCTGGCACTTGGAACTAGTCTGGAGTTAACATATAATGAAAGCAAATGTTTACAAAATCATTTCCAATCACTACATTAAATATGGTTTCCCATTTTGAGGAATTTAATTAAAGAGAATTAAAAGAAATTAAAAATCTAAGTGATCATTTCCAATTCTCATCCGATAAAGAAAAAAAACACAAAAGTTTTATTAAGAAAGACTTATTTAAATCCAAGGCTTGAGAATGATTGCTATGAGCTATTGAGAGAACATCATTTGTTAAGTCTCAGCAAATTATGCTAGTGGGAGGGCAAATGGCAAGTAATGGAATAAAGCCTCAAGTCTAACTAAGCATTTATTCTGCTAAAACTTATACTGATTTCACTGCCAAAGTATAGGCTGAATACGATCTTTAAAAGGCTTGTATTTTCATACACATCTAAAAACCTCAAGAGGAAACAATACAACAGTAAGCACTAGCTGTAAGCCAAGAAATAATGTCTTAAATTGAGTTTAAAAAAAAATGTTTAGATAAAAAGTTTAGAAATGAGATGTCATAATAATCGAGCATATATATGATACAAGTACAGTCTTATGAATAGGCTACTGCAAAACTAGATACTTGTTTGGAAGGAATAGGTAGGGACTTTTTGTTTCATGTAAAGTATGACCACTTATTGCAGCAATCCCTTCATACTCAGTTGTTGGAGCAAATCAGATCAACCCAGGTAAACCAATTTTGGGTACAGAATTTTCAGCAGGGTGTGATTTTTCAGTGATTTAAACCCTTCTCTTTACAAATGAACAATGCTTTGGAAAACGTTGATGCTCCATTCCACAATAGAAAATCACCTCAAAAATACAATAACAAATCATTTCTATGTGACAATCAATTCACCCCCAAATTATATGCCTAAACTCATGTGTGTTTTTGTAAGAGTTAGATGCTAAGGATTTCCTTAATTATCCAAATACCATATGTCCTAACTCCCAGTGTTTAGGTTGGTAATAAATCACAATATTGAGAGTTTATGCCCTGCACTTTGGTTAAATGCTCTTATTAGGGGAAAAGTAATGGACAGCCATTTACAAAATGAGTATTTAGACTTACATTTTCATCTAAACTGAAACTGAAGAACCATTGTGATCAGTCCCAGCTGATTAGCACTGTTTACCTTTTGGGTAAATAAAGACACATATTTTGTGATGCATACTTGTCAGAAGCTGCCAAATAAAACAAGGATTGTGTGGCTTGGATATTTCAGACTACTCTGTATATATCCAACTTCCCCTATTAGGTCATTTTAATTGTCCAACTTATAACTAGATCTATTGTAAATACAAAACCAAAATTTGTCTTTATGTTTTAGCAGTATCAAATGCACATGAAAATCCTTCTCTGTATATAGTTACATGACATGTATTACATGCTTTATGTCTCCCTTTTAGCATTTGTGGAGGAATGCATGCAGAAACCCAGCCTGCTGCATGGAGTACTTGTATTTCTTTAAGGTAAACACTGATGAAACATTTGGAAGATTGAAATAAAAACAAGACGTTTATGAGACATAAAGGTATCACATAAAATTGCTGTGAATTACAATAACATTGGCTGAATCCCAGAACAGATAATCCTTATAAAACATGCAGGAATGTTGTAAACTGTGTATGAATGTCAGTGATACAGTACATTAGGAGATTCATATTACACTCGGTACTGTGTAAGTCTCCATCCTGGATTTTTCACGGCCTCAAAGATTAAAATAAATATATGTAGTATCTTTCATTCCTCCATGAAGATATTTTATGTACACAGTTTTATTATGCTGAACAAAGATACCAAAGTCTGTTTTTTCTTGAGCTGTCAAAGTACAAAAGAAATGCAAAAAGTCCTTGCACAGATGTAGTAAAGTGCTGGATTTTATCTTTTGGCAGGTGCTCAATATGCAGCCCACATAATCACATGTTAATGACTGGAGTGTGTTAATCAGCATGCATACCTGATTCCTTCTTGCCCAAGGAAAAAAAAATTAACAATTTAGAATGTGTTAATGCTTATACTTTTGAAAAAATTCATGTCAATATACAGAAGTGAATTAAAAAGTTTTCAGAAACTGTTTCATAAAAAATAGGAAATGTTAAAATAGGAGAAAGAAATAAAATGACTAGAAGTTTAGATGAACGTAACACAGAAGTATTTTGTGTAGAACTCAGGTCATGATTAATTCTATTTAAAACTCAGTTCACCCTAGAATATAGGGAAAGAGTTAAAATAGGCTGTGCATTTGGAAAAAATTATATTATTTCAAAATGAAAATAAAACATATAAAAAGCATGTCAACAAGAACAATTACTTGATTCTTCTTCAAATAAATTTGATTTTGTATTTCACCACTTTCATTAAGCACAATATCCTGCACACTTTTAGGGAATCGTTTTATAATTTTTAATATTAAGTGTAAACATATTTTTATGCTAAAGCTAGTAAAACTAAATCCTTTATATTTCAAACCTTAAGACACGTGCTTAACATCATAGTTCCTAGTAGTCCTAATAAAGTCAGGTTAAGCAGGTACCTGAATGCTTTCTGAATCAAAACAAGATGCTTGGAGAAAAAAATAAATAATTCTATCTTTTCTGCAAAATATTTCTCATAGAAGTTTATTTTATGGAAATATACCATACCATCTGCTTTTTTCAGAGCCTTTAATTTCACTCAAAACTTTGTATCCATGCAATTATATATGAAGGTATTTATCTCTTTAGTTAGATAAAAATTCTGATGCACTACCTGGCATGTAGAAATAATATCACAAGCACGGTAGAATTGCTTTCGATCATCACAAAACTCAGATTTGTACATGTAAATAACAGCTGCATGAGCAATTTAGCAGATACAAAATTGCCCGAGTTTAGGGCATTTATACTTGATGCAGTTTATAGGTTCATATTCAGCCCGTAAAGGAAGTAAAAATAAAATTTCAAAACATGTAATTGTATCTATAACTTTTGAGAATTTGAAGCCATGAATTTATATAACAACAAATTCACAGTGTTTAGCATGTTTAAACGTTTTTCAATGATCTTCCCTAAACACCTGAGTTTATTTTCCTTAAGGGGAAGAACCTTCAACATGAGAAGTCAATAACAAGGAGTAGGGGGGAGCAACAGGATTGTGCTTGTTTTACGTGGAGACAGCAAGCACCGAAACACTAAGACCTTGAGGATACCACCTATTTCTGTCTTTCTGATGCCAGTAGCTTTGCTAAAGCTATAGAAAGTTAAATTTGATACTTGATGATTTAAAATAATTTTGAAAGGAACAGTTACATGCGGTATTAAGAGATCTTCAATTTTTCTTCTGCATATATAAATCTGCTGTCAGTACTGCTGAGACGTACATGCAGCCACAGTGGAAAAGTAGCAAGCCTTTCACTATTTTGGCAAGAAGTCAACATAAAACAGAGACTTGACGTAATTATGAAATATATGCCAATGCTGCCATATTGAGATAAAATCCAATGCGATAAAATTAATTTTGTAAAGCCAAGGGGTCTCTGAATGGTGTTACAAAATGTATAGGGAAACATAGCATATGTTTGGAGGTAGTTAATTGTAACTTTATATGTATATGTGCTTGGTTTCTGTCAGTCACAGGGAAACAACATCCATCCTTTAGACTTGAATTGCTGCAGTAGTTCTCTGTAAGAGTCTCTCACTTCCAAACAGCAGTTGAGCAAAAAGATGTGAATGCCCTCATTCAGTGTATGCACATGCTGTCTAACTAACTAAATTCCGGGATACAACAATTCAATTACTATCAAAATTAAATACTTTTGGGTTTCCCCAGTCATACTCGCTCAGTCTATTGCCTTAAGAGAGAGGGTTTGGATGCAATCTGAAAATCTGACTGTATTTCTTGCCTAACACTCACTGTCCATAGGTGAAAGCACGATACTTGCACTGTTATCTTAGTGCCACTTTGCCCTCTTCCCTACAGCTTACTGCAGCAAATAGATATGGCCTCAGCCTAAAATAGATTTTATTTTCTAGTAGGGCTACAATCAGCAGTAAAAGCCCATACATCCAGGTATTTTTATATTAAGTTACAGTTAGAAACTTAAGTATAATCTTTTCAGCTCAGCAATACGAATTTACAGAAATTCTTGGGTTATTTTATCTTCTCCCCACTGGAACATCAAATTGGCTGGTGATATGATACTCGCAGTATAAGTCATTACAGGTCTGACGTTACAGTTGTTACACATTGCTGAATCTGTCAAATGAAGAGGGAGCACAAAGGGAATTTCCAAATGCAGCTGCTATTTCCCATTTGTTAAATCCTTTTATTACACCATATAAGTACACAGCTGGGAAATACTATAGAGTGGGAGTTAAAACAAAATATTTTGGCTTCCAGACATTCAGAATACACAAAGGACTCAGTGGAAAGCAATGCCTGCTATCAAAAGGGAGTGAAAGTTTGAAAACATTTCTAGCCAGTGTGTTTTTTTTATGATAATGCACAATGTAGTTTAAAGGTATCTTACATTACAGAAAGTGTTGCATGCCATAACTTTTGGGTAAAAACGTAATTTTTTTTCCAGTCAAATTGCCCTTCTACAGTATCTTTTTTTAAACTTAAGATCTGTACAGCCCTTGTAGCAAGTTATGATGCATACTGTGTTCTCTCAAATTCCAGTGAACTCCTTAGTAGTTTAAAAGGCACAAAGATGGAGGATTTTGCCCTTAATTAGATACCAGATAAGAGAAATTTTTTCCTTCCCATATGTCAACACAGCATTCTTTGAATTTACTATCTCTTAACCAGACAACAGACATTATTTGATGCATTTCAAAGACAGCACTACTGTCTTTACTTTCAGTGTAACTGGTATGAACAGGTGCTTCTTCAAATCTGCTTTTAAAGGACCTATCTGGGAAAGGGTCAGAAAGCGCTTACTTTCTAGGAATTTGGTTTTATTGAGTAGAAAAGTTGTCACTACCACAGCACCTAGCTCAGAATTGCCCAATCTACCTTCTGGAATTTGTCTTTCTGGAAAGAAAGTTCTCTCCTCCCTTTAAGGAGTATGAGCATGTTTTCAGCAGGATAGTTGCAGGCACCTCTGAATTCTTTCTTAGCAATATTGATGCCTGCTTGGAGGGTGAGACATTTCAGAGAAACTTGATACAATTAGCTGAGGCTTAAATGTTTGCTCATGAAGAACATAGTTATGGGAGAAAAAAAGTCATTCAAATAAACCAGAAAAACACTGAACAGGGCACCCTAAATGACAGTGACTCAAGAAGAAAAACTATTTTTTTCACCACTTCACTGTTGTGATCTAACTAGTCATCTAACTCACCTAATTGTAAACAGACTGGGACCTTGCTCTGTACATTTTAGATCTCTTTTAAGTGCAAACAAACATCATGCCTTGGAACTTCAGTCTGCACTGATAGCCAAGCCTTGGAAATTATACCCAGCTATGAGCTAGGCAAAAAAAAAAAAAGTCTACTTGACTGGAAGTTACCTAAATAAGGTTGATATATATCCATCACCAGACTTAAGCTAAGGGACTTGTGGAAACTCCTATAATGATTTTCAGGACATTCATCTGTATATATGATGGAATATTTACTGGAAAAAGGAGAAAGGAAAACCAGAGTGCTAAGTCCCTCAAGCAAAGTTTATGCACCTGTTCTGAAACATGATAAGCTGAGTACTGATTCGTGCCTGTCCAGAGGAACAGAGAGTGTTGACATGATAGTTCAGCATTAGGAAAGAAAACAGACTGCACTCTTGTCACTGTGAGTACAAACTCCCTTCAGAGCAATACACACCACTAAGACTGATCATTCTATAAAAAAGTCTACCACTTTGGTTTATTCCATGTCCAAGGAACAGCCTGGCCCAAAAAAACCACCTGTGAGTGACTCCTGGAGGCTAGGAGGTCCTTACTGTCTGGTACACAGAGTAATTTTGTCAGTTATTGGTGTCCTAATATTAAAATTCCAAGATTACACCTGCCTCTCTGAATGAAGAAGTAGCTGATGAATTCAGATTCACTTTTTCCATCAACAAACTGGGTCAATCGTTTCTGCATCCAGCTTGTTCTCCTGATAACACAGAAGTTAAAATTATTCTAATGTGTTTATTGAATAACTTGGGCAAAAAGGTGACTCTGTCCAAAATGAGGTTACAGCTCAGAATTCTGAACAGAAATCATATATACAACTTACAACCCTCCTTGTCAAATTACTACCTATAATCTTTTTCTTTTAAAGCTATTTTTGCAGTTGAAATTTTGCCGCCTTTATGACAATTGCCCAAGTATCCATGAACATTTTAGGCCTGATGGAAAGTTCTACACTGGGTTAAGTTGTGCAGTTCAGATTAAGTAGCAATTTTCTGGTTTAGTTTGATCTTTTGAATCAATCAGATTTTAGGAAAAAATATTCAACACTATATTAACAAAATAGATCTTATTTTAGTGCTATTACTTAACTCCAGGCATCACAATATGCATAAAGAACTTTGGTATCTATGTTGATTAATGCATTAGAATTATTATATCTATCCAAATTTGAAATTAGTTCATTATTGTTAGCGCTGTTAAGAAAATCTACAGTTGTATTTAACCTTATTGAAAGCTGCTGATTTGTACCAGAAAAAAAATATTTGCTGAAAAGAATCTGCTCATAACTATTTAATAAAAATAAGAACCAATTTTATGAAAAGGTAGATTATTCTTTTTAAGCTGTCTGAATTTAAAGTCTATGAAAGTCACTTTATGGAGAGTCTGGAATTACAATGTTCTAAATTTACAGAACACCTGGCTGCTCCACACGTACCTTAATTCTGTTTCTGAGGAACACATGCAAGGAAAACAAATTGACTGAGATGCCATGCCCATTCAGCCTTCATTCAGCCTGCCCATTTATTGCAGTTTTGGGGATGCAGAGACAGAATTACAACCACAAAATAATTTTATCTAGGCTACTGAAGAGAATACAGCTAATAATTCTGATCATTTCTAATGCCACTTGTATACAAATTGGTGATTTAGAGCAGAAGAGCATAGCATAATTACCCATAAACACCTTTCCCCTCCACAAGAAGTTGTAACTTCCTATAAATACAGTAGGATGTTTCTGTCACCTAAAATGCCAGCTTCTTTGTTGTGGTGTAAAGCTATAATATTCTAGATTTTGTGGGTTCTATTTCTGAGAGACAAGTAAAAAAAAAATGCATTAAAGTTTCTTCCTTCAGCACAACACTTTGCAGATGACAAACAGTTGTGAGCTATATCCTCATGTCAGAAATAAATGCTTGAATATATGAGCTAGAAAGGTTATGACATAAATCAAGGTGTGAATGAAAACATGATAAATAGATGCATTTCCTTTCAGAAGGTGAACTCATCAAATGACCTCATTCATATAGACCTGTATACTTAAGTAGATTATACAACTGTAATTTACAATTGCACTGTATGATGTTGATCTACTACTAACACTGACACTAACATTTAAAAAGCTTTACACCTGACCATGTCTTTCAACATGGGAGCAAACAGTCTTTTACAATACTAATTTGGAGAGCCACTGCAAGAACTGTGAAACTCACCATTCTATGTTGGGCTGAGATTACTCCATCCCACTCAGGATCTTGTTGGATGGTCGTGACCAGAGTTGGTAGCTCCTCAGAGTGAGGTTTGTTGTGCATTACATTATGTAGAGGCAGATGAGAGGCCGCATGCTGATCACTGTTGCCCTCTTCCTTGTCTCGTGATGCTAAGTCCTGGGTCATTGTTTCCTCTCCATCAGCTGCACATGCAAATGGAGAGGTAGCCTGCTTGGAAGACATTCTTCTGCAAAACAAGAAAAGCAGACAAAAAGAAAACATTGGTGCTAAATGGAAGGAAAAAGAAAAAAAGCCAAGCTCAATAAAAAAGCCAACCTCAAAACAGTCCTCTGAACGTATCAGACCTGCCTCCAACAGTCAGAAAATAGTCACATGCAGTCAACAGAAATACTCTAAAATGTACAGGTGTGGAAAATCTGGATCCAAAACACTGAGAAAAAGTATTCATTGATGCCAAGACAAGGTCAGGCTTAAGTTACATGACATCATTCTATTTGTTTAGACTTGTCAAACAATATCATTTTCCCCAGCCATAAGACAATAGTGATTTTAATAGGTATTTTCATGTTGATTTTGCATAGAAGTTCAATTCTTTGAACTCTTACTCCCCTGAGCAATCTGAAGGTCATAAGTAAATGTTTAAAGGATATATAGCCCATCATACTTGCCTGAGCTCATTCCTTGTAAGGAGATATTCGCTACACAGATGAGAATTTTTAAATCCATTTCAAATTTTGTTAAGTAAGTCCTCTTGCTGTTTGTTTAAAGCTGTGCTGCTTTTAAACTGGTTAAAATTTTACCTGGTTTTACCTTTCAGGACTCGGGAAAAGTGTTTAGACCTGAAAGGTTTATTGGATGGATGGATGGATGGATAATATCTGAGTGATCTCTTACAGTTCAGACTGCAAATCTGAAATAATTATATTTCTTTTCATATTAGTCATCAAGTACAGGATATAGCTCAACAAAATACTTCGAATAACTTAAAAGTGTGATGAATAAATTCATTGATTTCTGTTAAATATCTTTTCCTAGTAACGGCCTTTTACTACCTTCTCATATGCAAACACAGCTTTTGCCACAGCTTCTGCACTTAGATGAAAATATTACCAACTTCAACTCAAAATCTGAAAACACTGTATTTAAAATTTTTAGTAAGATTAACTGCAACTGTTAAAACAATCATTAATAAACCCGAAAGAAGACAGCCAAAATGTATTAGCTATTTTCCCAGGTTTTAGTAACTTTAGAATATCCTTGACACTGAAATTACTGAGAAACTAAGGAATAAGATCTTCACCTTAATTGCTTTTTAACAATAATTGATTTCATACCATTTCTTTAAAAATGCACAAATCAGTTAACATAGGAAACCACATGAGCATTTTTCAAATTAGCAAATCATTAACTTGCTAGTACTGTTTCTACAGACAAATAAATACTGATTAAAGGGTCTGGAAATCTGAGACTAACAGTTAAATTTACAAATCTGTCACATGCTTTCATGAATATTACAGTGAAGGAAATATCAAGTGCAAAGAAAAATAATTAAGTTAATTCCAATTTAAACAGTAGTTTTTATGTAGCAGCCTGTGTTTCACATAGGATTTAACAGCTAATGCTAAATTTCTCACAATTAATGAGGGAGTTCAGATTTAGTATCCTACAGTGAAAAAAATATTAATATAGGATCAACTAATCTAATTATGTACAGTTCAATATGAAAGTATTACAAGCTTTGAAGTGCTTTGAAACACATTAAAACACTGATACCTATTTAGAATAACTATTCTGTAAATAGAGATAATCCTGCCTCTTAAACTCGATACTGATGGGGGAAAAAAGGTTTCTGTTTTCTTTAGGGAAGCCTAAGTGTAAGTGGAAGTCTAATACTAATGTTGCCAATAAGCAGTACTGAGGAATTCAAACCATGTATTACATTCTTATTATACTAAAGAATTTGTATTGATGCTACAGAGAACATGCCAAGAGTTCAGCAACCAGCATTATTGTATGTACTTCAAAAGGTTCTGCTTCATAATTGCTACAATCTAAGATAAAATAAAAGGTTTGCTTTCCCTTTTCTCATTAAAATAGTCATGTTAATGTAATCACTCACGTGAAAATATAAGTCATGCTTTATGTAATTTGAAAACCCGACATGAAAACTGAAAGTCACAATAAAGGATTTTCCTTTCTTTCACCTTCTCAACAGATCTCATTCCTGTTTCATACTGAATGAGCTTCTGTGTAAAGCAATAGCTATGGCTGTTTCTTCACCATAAATTAATCATGACACAAAACTAGAAATGAAAATGTCTCTTAAGAATCATTTCAACTACAAACTGCACCAATGAATAATAGTGCACAATCCTAATTAAACACAACTCTGCAGCTGCAAAAATAGGCTGAATCTGTCCAAAGCTACGAGTTGGCTTTAAAGGCTGGTTTGTTAGGGACTGTTTTCTTAAGGAAGGCTGGGCCCTCACTCTTAATCAGCCAATAAATTATTTCCTGCAATTACATTAAATAGAAAATTATCTTCAAATTGGGAATGTTAATTGAAAATCAAAATTCAGACTGAAGTTTAGAAATTACATGCTGAATATAATTAGTCTAGAAAGGCTTCACCTCTATTTCATAAACAGGCTTTTGGTGTTTCCTCAAGTGACCATTCAGTAAAGCTATCTACTGCTAACGTGCTATAGCAGAAGCATTTTTTCTTTGCAACATACACTAATGCACTTTCCTTTTATCCAAGACATTTCAAGCACAATTCAATAAAAATCCCTATTCAAGTTCTGTTGATTATATAGTTTATATTAAAAATTAAATTATATCAACAAAGTCCCATTCACTAATAATCTCAAACCATGCCCAGCAACATTTTTCAGTACTACAGTAAGAGAACAGACCAAGGGTAGGGTTCAAATGTTTCCTAGCTCCACTTACCCTTTTTCCCCACTGGTGCATTATGGTCAGACACATTTGATTCTGCACTTTACTCAGTTACCTATAGTCCTGGAGCCTGACAAAGAAGACAGGCTCAGACAGGCCTCCCAGGCACTTGCTCTTCTCATGACATAATTTTTAGGGGTGTGTTTCACTTCTGTTTTCTCCTAAAGCTTTGTTAAAACAACTAGATTTAGCAGTAATTTTCAGGTTTTTGGCTGTCAGATTTAAAATACTGGGTTAAAAGGAATAGAGGTGTTGGGCCCGGCTACATTAAGGCTTTCACCTTCTCTTCCCAGCACAATGATTAACTCAATGGATATAGCTCATTTGTACACGTCTTCTGAGGGTGCCTGGTTGTGCACCCAACATTGATTATGCCTAGGTCTGCAATCAGTAAAGCAGAGTAAATTTAAACTCTGCAGCTGGGTGTTATCCAGTCAACTCCTTCATGCAGGTATTACTTGTTACCTATTTGTTTTTGCCTAAATTGAAGAATTCTGTACACACGACTTCATCACATCAAAAGGCAGAGTTTGGCCAATAACTCCAAGGTCTCATCCAATTCAAAGAGAGAAGAATCTGGCCCACTCGAGTAGTTTATGTTTATGATAAAATTAAACCATAGAACAGCGTGTTGTGTTAAAATATTTTAATGTTAGAATATAAGCATGAATAGCAGTCAAATTTTAAGCCATAACAACTTCCCAATTTTATGTTTAAAACATTCAAAATGCATTTGCTAAAATCCCTGCTGAGAGGGGGAAAAAAAAAATAAAATCAATATTCATAATAAATAAGGCTTGTAAAAAGTATCAGAAATTTACTAATTTCCATTACAATTTATTTTTTTCTCCTATTATCAATTAAACTCACTTGGATGATTAAAAAAAAAGTTTCTGATAAAAAATATCTCCCTAGTTATAACCCCTGCAAACAGGGGTTTATAATGGAAGTGCTGACACAACCCTAACTACAGCAGCGCAAATGGTGCCGCTATAATACACAAAATCAAGTTCTATTATTCTAAACTATCCTCGCTCGGGGGGTTTTCTTTACTGTGCTCCCAGACAAACTGCTGAAGCATGAAAAATTTAAATGCAATCAAGTGGGTCCAATTCTACTTTACTAGAACAAGTGTCTACAGTGGTACAATCTTAAAAGAAGATGCAACAGATTTGTTTGGTGCTTTTCTTTCTTTTTTCTTTTTTAGCTGTTTATTTATAATACTGTGCAGTGGAGATAAAATAAGAGAGGAAATTACACTCATATTATATCAGTATATTGATTACACAGCACACAATCAGAAAGAAAACTACATTGTGAAATTGTTGCTTTGGTTAAATTGACAGATTATCTGAACACACCAATCACTAAAGGTGGAAAATATACCTAATGGGTATGAAAAAAGGTTGAGAAAAGGCCCTAATTATCTGAAGTTCTATCACCTCCTCAAGTTTGAGAATTTAATAAATCTTGATTTGTATTTTCCAAAACTAGAAGAAATTCTATCTCATTTTGAGCTTGAAATAGAAAAAGAATGGGATCATTTGTCAAAACATCCATAAAGCTGAGGGACTGGACCCCACTTTTGGTTGGTCTCAATACTGAGGGAGTAAAGCTACAAATGAACTGCTAAACACTGTCCCAAACAGCTCCAGTCTCTATAGATATGACATAATTTTCTATTTTAAACCACAGAAGACAAATTCTCTGCTCTAATGAAGACTGCCAATCAGACTCATAAAACATTGGGTGTCATTTTTTGGCTAAAGCTACTGTGAGTTATACCTTTATAATCACAAATAATACTACATTATTTTTTTTTCTGAGGTTTTTCTATGATCTCACATTCTTTCAAAAAAAATGTATCCTCTTTTTCAAAAGAATTAGGTGATAGTCCTGACACTTCCAAATCCTGAAAGATTTCCTATCCCTGCTGGCTGCTCAAATGATAAATGTTACAGTGGAAATTAAGGCAAAACCTGCAGATTAGCTGCTAGACATTTCAGAATCAAGCCACGAAGTGTAACAACAGATAACAACAAAGCAGTAGCCCAGACACTGTTTCAAAAACATATAAACTAAGCAATAATGAGATACATGACAAAGACTCATAGTTGGCCAGAGACTAGTTTCTGCTCTGCTCCACCCTCACAAAGCATTCATAAACCTAAAGGCATGTCTACACTGCAGCTACATAAATGACTGCTTTGTAATGCTCAGATATCCACACTAATTTTAAACAAGCTTGCTTCTGATTAGCTCTCCAACTACAGTAGTGTGGTACTCAGATGGACTAATTCATCCTGCTTTAGTGACTGCAGTAGAGACATAACCCAGGTCTACAGCTCCAGCAGTAGATTGGAATCAGATTAGATTAGAAATATATTCGCTTACAGAGCTTTTACGAACAGTCTCCATTCCTTTTCCCCAAAGTGCCAGATTAAAGTACTTAAGTACATGATTAACTGTAAGTATGCAAGCAGTCCACTAATTTCAAATTGGACTACTCAGTTTCAGAAAGTTAAGCACACGTCTAAGTGCTTTGGTGACTCCAGAACTAAATAAATTAAAAGAAACCATTTTTAGAAGTGCTCATAACCTTTTAAGTAATTTCTTCTAAACTTTTGTGCTAACCTGGTGTTCATAAGTAAAATTCAGCCACATTTATCCCTCCTCACATTTTAAAAGATCAAAAAGTGCATAGTTATCTCGTAATAGTAAACATGGTTATGGGACCCTCCCTTACAAATCAGCACTCAGCTTAGATTCACTTATATATCATTCTTCACCTGCACTGCCCACAGTATCCTCCTCTTTCATACCTATGGCACAACTCATCACTTGGTAGCCCCTTGTCTTTCACAGATTCTCACACCCCTTCTGAAATTCAAAAGGGTCCTTTATGCAACCTATTTTGCAGTGCAAGTTTACCTATACAAGCACAGGCCTGACATAGAATGGCATAGTACATTGTGCATAGTACATTGTACATAATACACAGCAGATTGGCATAAGTTGCACAGAAGTAACTAGAATAATTTACTTATTTCTAGCTGCAAACCAATTTATCTCAGATTAAACATTCAGGAAAACTGATCTTTAATTTTTGCTGCATAAATATACTGGTTACAGTAGTGTTCAGATAGACTTCAAGAAAAATGAACGTGCCTTGCCAATAGCCAAAATATTTTGCAGTTCTGCCCCTGTAAAACAATGTTCTGCAGGCAGAACTCTGTAACATAACTCATTGTAAAGCTAATGCTGTAATCTGCCTGCCATTTCAGAATAAACAGCTATTTCCTAAAATTATGAAATGTCATATCTATTTTCAAAGAGAATGAGTGGCACAAATGAACAGTTAGTAAAAAAATTTCGTTCTCCTGGGGCCTCACACCCCGACATAAATCCCTGCACACAAAGCCCAAATAACTTGAGAAGGCAGCAATGGGAGTTTCTGTTCCTGGCTCTGAGTCACAGCAAGGCCTCAGGCCAATCATCTTAACTCCCTCAAGCTCTTCCTTGGCTTCATTTTGCAGGAATTCTACAAGAATTAGTTACATATAGATCATAAACAGCATTGCAAGATTAGAGAGTGTATGGTAATCACAGGAACCACCTTGGAAATAAAAGGGCGGGAGGGGGAGTGGAAGCAAATGTGATTCAAGAAATGACAGCTATAATGTTAACTGAGCACCCAAATCTCAAGCTGAAATAAGCATCAAGCTAAGCAATACACCCACAGCTTCCAAGATACACACTCAGCTCTTCTTGCATTTGTTTTTCCAATCCAGGCAAATTACACCTCTGCTAATAGAAATGAATGCAAATCACAAAGTTTGACTTCAGATTCAGACTTCCTCAAAGCTCAGGGGGTTTGGAACAACCTTTATGGTGTTTGTTATTTCTAATAAACAATGTGAGAGCTAAACAGCTCCTTGGAACTTTCTGTAAAATCTTTTTCTTATGTTCTGCCATTTGAGTGACCTCCTCAGACATGCAACCACAGTGAAATATTAGGGTTAGGTAAGGAGTTGTCTATTCATCTAGTTGTTGAAAACATCAACATGGATGCAGCAAAACAGCCTCACAATCCAAAGTATTTGTTTGGATTCATAAAATGCCAAAAATACAACCTATCTTTCTGGCAGGTTAAGTATTCCATTCTCTTTATTCACTACTAGAAGCTTTCACTGAAAATGCGTAAGGCAAACTCACATCAAATGCGGTAGAAGGACAGTGAACGAATAGTCATTTAGCACCTGGGATATGCTCATCTTCAGTCACCATAGTTAATATTTTCTATAGTTTATATTTAGCTGACAATATTGCTGTGACTTTATTTAAACAGCTTGAGACTGTTCTTTGGACTGGAGCTCATATGCCCTGGAATGCTTTGACTCATGAATTGTTTCTCCTGATAATGTTACATCACGTAACCACCTCTGTTTAATTGGTTGGTATTAGCTTCTCAGTGATGGCTGCCTTTAAAGTCCTATGACTAGGCCATGTGTCTCTGGATATCCAATTTCTTACTGTTGGAAAAAGAAAAAGAAAAAAGGCAGTACTGACTTCCAGCTATCTTTATCAATAATCATGGGAACAAGAGCAAGCGTGCCAAGAATTTATCCATCAGCAACTTTTTAGTATTTGGGTTTTTTAGGCAGAAAGTAAGGGAATATACAATATAAACAAAAGCAATCATTAACAATAAAATTTAAAAACAAATGGTTGCTATAAATAAGCATTAATCCACATATTTTTATAGATTATATTAACTTAATTGTTTATCTGGATGGTTATATAAATGGTTTTTATAAAGGATGTCTAAAAATACTAAGAAGAATTTGTTTTAGCATGTTTAGACTTTGAGTTGGGACTTTACACCAAAGTCAAGAATACATTTTTATTTTTTTTTTCCTTACAAAGCCAGTTGAGAAGTTGCTCTAATAACTACAAATCTTCCTGACTACACTTAAATCTGATGGGCATAAGTTCCTGAAAAGTTCATTAAATCCTTTCAATACTCGTGAGAAATATGTTACAATGGTAAGACACAGTATTCTCACATTTTTTCCCCCATCTACAATTAATTTTTAGGAGTTGCTTAAGATTTCAGATAATGAGTTGAACATTTAATTTTCATTTCTACAGGTGTGAAAGGTCACACGCCATTTCTCTGCACCACCTTGTTCAGAACAGAACTATTAATATAGTCAGGTTTCTCTCCCCTCCTTCCCCATTCTCCTCCCACCTTTCCATGTTTCTGGTGCTCATTTCTATGTCAAACCAAGCACCTCAGTGACAGCGAAATGAAGTATCTGTTTCAGGCTTACCTGTAGCCAGTTGCACTAAATCACCTAATTAGTACTGCCATGTAACATAAAACAATGGCTCTGCCCTCAGTTGCAGATTGGCTTTTTAATAAAAACCTTACACTACAAGCCTAAAAACATTTCTAGCAGGCAAAATATTTCTGATTCAGTAGAGGTTATGCAACCATCAAAGCACTTAAATATAGGTGCCAAACCACATTGCCAGGAGCTCTCAGTATTGTGAGGTACTGTTACCTGACAGCTCGGTGAATATAAAATTACTTGTTTCTCCAACTGAAGACAATCAAATTGTCACCTTCCATTGTAATAATACACAGCTTGGGATCAGCAAAGTGCCAACACAATTACCAGGAAGAAAACAAAACATAACAAAAATATCAAATTTACATTTGTCCAGAGGGTAAACATTTCCATCTGGCCATTCACACACACACACACCAGAGGGAAAAAAAAAAGACAAGGGATTTTATTCTTACTGTCAAATATGCTAGTGTTATTTAGTAATAAGATTTATTTGCTTTTCATTGGTAGAAAAGAAAAACAGCTAAAGGAGGTGATTCATGAAATACTAAAAATAAACACAGGTCAGAACTGTGCTGGGATTTTACTTGTACACATATAAAGTACTGCCAGGGTCATCAGAGTTGCTAGGGACAAGCATATGTATCTGTATTATTGTTATTATAAACTCCTATATGTAAGGATTCATAAAAATTAATTCTAACTGGCATACGGCGTACTTTGGCACAAGCTACACATGACGCGCCACTTTTATTTGTTTATTTAAATGACTTCACTCTAAGAACTGAAAATGAAGTTTGAACTGCAGTCTGCCTCAGAACTGGGACTCTCAGGATATTAAAAACCTGATTAAAACCTTTGAAGGGAGTAATCTGAACACATGAGAAATAGCATTTTCACCATATATTTCTTGAGGTTATTCAGCAAGTGGCCTACATATTCAGGAGTGAAATTTGCATTTTGGTGATGCAGAGATCTAATAGCCAGAAATTGTTTTATATCTACAGTAGCTCTGGGCATCATATAAACTACAGAAGAGTGTCCTAGGTAGGATATATACATGGAAAAATATATTTTCATCTGGTTCATAGAAATGAAGCTAAACTTAGATCCTTCTTGAAAAACTTGCACTGTTGAGTGATACCATGGATTACCTTTTCTGAATCGATACTGCATTCACTACTAACACATACACAAAGTTCCTGCACATTTATCAATGTAAATGCACATCACCTTCACATATGCTTCAAAGTTTCACCAGTGATGGATGAGGTAGAAAAGAAGAGAGAGCAAAATATGCAAAGCTGAGAAATGGTCTTTGATATCAGCTTGCTCTGAAGGAATATTCAAGAATGGTAGTAACCGACAAGGAGCTTTTTTTCACCGTGCAGTTGTACCAGAGCCGGATGTAATTCTAACCTTTGAGGATAAAACAGGCACAAGGACTACTTGAATATGTTGTTAGCCTTGCAGAAGAGGTTAAGGAAAAGATGCAACTCCACATAACTGGGAATGCCTTCTGTGCCTTGCCTCAAGTGTTGCATCCCCAGGAGCTCAGGAGCAACATTGAAAGGTTGGTCTTCCCAACTGCAGCAGGCTCTGAGGTTTGGGCCACTGATATTTGCTCTTGTACACTGCACTTTATCATAAAACACAGCACACTGGTACAGAGAAATGAATAGAGGAAGAAAGGAAGGTAGCAAAATCCCAAAACAATTTTAGTGTCATAAGCATTTTGGTCAGATAAAACAAAACTAGACACAATGCCCATTTTTATGCAACTTTGGAAAGTTCTGATTTTGGTAAGGGTCCTTAAAAGCAGGCTTTTAGAAGGCAGCATTGTGCACAATATTTCTTTGTTTTGAACTACGGTTTACACAATATGATCATTATATATGTGCACAATGGGAACCCTAACATGTATTTAACTGAGCCCTGCAGGAACCACCTTGTTCACCAGTGGGTTGCGGCTACTACTGGGGGAAAGGAGAGGGCAGTCTGAAGCAGCGTACTGCTCCGAGAAAGATTACATGCCTAGGTAAAACTACCCAGGAAATATTTGAGAAATATCCTTATTTGACTGGCAACGTGGCCACAAACTACTGTGTGCTAAGGTCTCTCTTTCTCCCCCCAGACCCTCCACTGCTTGAGCTGTGCAACAGGATTGGGCCCTTTTCTTTTTGTGTTAATTACCTTCGATGCGAAAATATGAAGACAAAAGATAAATAATTGCAACAGTCTAAGAATTCAAATAAATTAAAACAAAACATTATCTCCTCTATTAATTAAGGTAATCAGTTGCCATTAAGAAGTGCAAACAATTTAAAGTTCAATTTATTGAGACTTTGAACCTCCTATCCTTTCACAAGCTCCACAGATGAAATATCTACCAATTTTAACTGCCTTTAAAAAAACCTTGAAATAACTAAGACACTGTTATTCAAAGTTTTTGTATGACATACTTCACAAAATCAAGTATTTTAACTATTATTTAGTTTAAAAAAAAAGTTTAATATTAACCAGTTTCCCAAAGCAAGTTTTGTATTTTTTTAAGAAATTCACTAACGTATCTAGACTAGGCACTAAAAAGAATCAGAGGTTATTAAAAAGTAATCATCACAGGTAAAACTTACACCATTTCATCATTCAGTTTGAAGAGATCAAGCAGCAGCAGTCCCTGCATACAGCACTTTGAAACTGCATCAGTGGCAAAGGAAACTACAAACTCTCCCTGTTTTTTGGTTTCAGTTCTGCAAAGTACCATAAAATTGTTGGAAGAAATAATTTGCAATGACTGAGGACGCTCGACCATCCTGTTTTCATGGAAGGTTATGGCACAAAACATCTGCTCTCTAACAAGGAGGAGGAAACATGCATAACAAAATCAATCATAAGGGTAAAGGTGAACAGTGCCCAGGCTCTGAATGGCTCTGCATTTCCGAGTGCTCAAAGTCCAGTGTTAGTATTTTTAAATGTGTCAAAGAACATAATGAAGAACAACTATAAGAGTACAAAAGAAAAGATAAACCAGCACATAAAACAAAGGCCCGAATGAAGTAGTTTCCAATTAGAAAGCAAAAAAGCCAAATGTCTAAAATACAAACTTAAAATATTGTCAGTGATTTTAAATAAATTCAGTAAGATCCCTTATAAGTGATTTTAGTTAAAATACTGAGATATTCTTTTTAATTTGTGATGTAGTATGTTTACCATTGAAATACACAGCGCCTTATTGTGGTTTTCATCTCTGACCTATTTTTTCCTATATATTAAGGATAAAACATACTATCTGCATTTGTAAAAAGTCTTGTCTTCTCAAACAGTGTCAATTTTTGCTCAGGGCTATATTTTGTAACAGTTTCTCACTTACATTTATTGGTAATAATTTATAATAGACAAGTAAACAGTACACAATACATGCAGCCTATTACTTCTAAACCCAGATTTGAACAGTTACATTTTCTCATGGACATTTGTTGAGAGCTCTATTTGTGATTCCAGAAGCGTTGCCATACAGAACATAACACATACATACCTACATACAGCTTTACAGGCATGTTTAGCTGATACAGTTATCGTTACCATGAACCACAAACAAAACAGTGCATTGTCTGTGGTTCTAAACCAAATATGCACAGAATTGAAAAGAAATGTCTCTTTTAATCTCAGAATTATGACACAGACATAGCATCGTTGCAGACTTTTGAGAATGGGCCGGATACTCAGAC
>VXBX01007604.1:278587-296306 GCA_013400415.1 Scytalopus superciliaris
CACAGACCCAGACTAGAACCAATATGCATGCCCGTGCGGCCTTATAAGTTAATGTGAAAACTAAAGGGGACAGTTTACTTATGTAAGTATTAGGTTTAAAAGTCCTGCCTGGAGCAAGAGAGCTAAATCTTTTATGCTTCCAAGAGGGACACATTCACACTAAAGTAATTTTGGAACAGTTTGGAAGGAAGTGTTAAAAGTCTGAAGTTCTGTCTGTCCTCCAGGTCGAGTCAGTCCTTACAGGTAGTGGTGCTGCTGCTATACGTTCCACTGAAATAATGTCTATTCCATCATTACTGCCAACCTGCTCTAGGGAAGGCTGCCTTTCAGTCATGCTGAATACAGAGAGGGACTGATGTATATCTAGATGAAGCAAATGAAGAGATGCCAGCTGTCTGTAAAGGTTTTAAGATGTTGCCTGTAATATGCAAAGTAATATGCAAAGTGTTTTGGTGGCAGAGGGGATTTTCTGTGTATGGAATGAACAAAATTTTGAAAAATAAGAAATATTTTACAATAAAATCATGATAGAGCAGGGAAACAAAGGAATTGGTTGTTATTTGCAGTTGTGTTCTATAGATACCACTGTAATAAATTGTGGGATATAACAGTTGGTGTTTTACTGTTGTTTCACCCAAAATAAATGAATGTATGAATAAATCAAACTATGAAGTTAGTTTCCACTCCCTGTCTTTCATAACCTGAAGAAACAAGGACAAAATGGAACAACAGAAATGGACTTCCTCTTGTTCTCTTCATTATGACATCCAAACATCTGGGGGGCAATGTACAGGGATACTGAAAAGTCCTTCCTCAGATGGGGAGAATGTGAGGTGGGGAAGTGCTAAAATACCTGCAGGAGGATGCACTGAGGAGCTCCCACCCTTTGGTTATGATGCACTGCCTGCGGGGCACAGGGACACTGGCAGGTGCCCAGAAGCAAGGTATGGACACTGCAGGGCTGACAATCCTGCCATATTTATTAGTGGTAGCTCCAGGAAACGTTCCACATAGCCCTCATAGTTTTCTGCCTTCAGACTTAAATGAATACATGCACACACTCACACCACCCATTCTTAAATTTCCTTTGAGGTTTCAATGCACTGCTATTTTATCCTCAGGAGCTGTTTCTCCCCAGAGGCTCTGCTCTGTCATCCATAATAACCAGTTGCATATACGGGCAGAATGCATATTGTCACTGCTTTGATGAGACCTGGCCGTATAGTGACATGTACAGTATTGACCAAGTGGTCTCCCTGAAGTTATTGCCGATCTAAAAGATAAGATAAGGAGTTCGCTGCCTATTCCCTGCTCTCACAGAAAGCACCATTTCCCAGGTCCAATGGGTCATTTATCACCGCTTTCAAAGCCTACAGCTGTACTTGAAACAAGATTAACAAAAAGAGGTCTCAGATTTCACTGAATAAATAGGCAGCTTGGGTAAGAAAAAAAATTACAGAACATAACTTCTTGTGTCTTTGGAGAGACAGATCTGTGAACTGAGCCTAACAGCAAAATGAGGAGAAATCCCACGTGAAGCTGGAGTTATACACGTGACCATCTCTGTGTGGACATTTAAATGTATGTGTCTATGTGAACATATCATTCTTCCTTTGTGCATACGTTATTATATATAAGATTCAAGTCCTAACTGTGCAAAGAGAATGTGGCCCATCCTTGCGGCTTTTTTCCCTTGTACTCTGTTGTCCAGATGTGAGCTGTGAAACACATCCAAGTTCCTTAGAACGGGGAGTGTCAAGCCAGGCAGTTCAGGCTGAGCTGTTCCAGTTACCACTCCATTGAAAATGAACAACAAATTCAAATAGGAGAGGCCCTGTTTGATTCTGGATCTTTCTCTGTTTTCTTTCTCTAGTTCCCACCCCCATGGTCTCACCTCTCTCCCACCCTTCCCTCTTTACCATAAAGTTATGATGCCCTCTGCTATAATAATGACTGGAATTCCCAGCTTATTATTTTAGAGGCTTAACTGATTCTCAGTGGTTTTCGTGTGTTTAGCACTTACACAAAGAGGCTTTTTCATATATCTTTCAACAAATAAATAAATAGTCTTGGAGTCAGTATTCATTCTAATAGTTTTACCAGATAGTCACATTTATTTTCGAAGATGTATTTTCCTTTCTAATTGCACTTTCGCATCACTCTGCGTGCAGTTGTACTACCCATCCATCTATAAACCTGGACCTATTATCAGCAAGTAGAATACCTCCAACCTGAAAGTAATCTTTTTATAAAAGGATTTATACCGCACAATGCTCATTGCTCAAAATTCTACATATAAGTGCCAGACTGTTAGAACCTCACTTCCCCCTCTGTGTGTTATTTATTTCCAGGTAATCTCAGCTGAGATTTTTCTAGTGCTGTCATGATGGCCAGTTTTATTTTGGACATTTTTCCCAATACAGATGTGTAACTATTTGCCTTTTCTTTACTTCTCTGTTAATGCCATATGGACAGAAATCATTGAGTCACCAGATCATACATTTATTTTTCTGATATATTATGCTATTTGATGTCGTGTTGACATGTAATTGATGTTGGTTTTGCTTTTTTTTGGTCTTTGTTTTGTTTCTTGGTTTCAATAAAAAGAGAATTTAAAAAAGGCTGTAGAGTGATGAGTTAAGGCACTGACAGACAAGAATATAGTATGCATTTCTTTTATGATGTGCTACTGAGTAAATGGGTATACCTCTAGCTTTACATAACATATAGGAGACCTCTGAATTTTTACTGTATAGTGAAGTATTTGTGTATGCCTAGCCTATAACCTCAAAAGAACTTTTTTCTCTCACAAGTAGTACATACAGAACATGTTTTCAATAAGGGCTTAACCCATGATTTAAGAGTCAATAAAGAAAGATTTTCCATAAAGAAATGAGAAAGCAACAATAGAAATAAAATACAACATACCAAATATTAAATATGTTCCATCAGCACAACAGTGTCTTTGTACAGTAAAGAGCAGAAGGGGATGATTAATAGCAAAATGGTATATATGTCAAACGAAAAATAAATGCAATTTAGACAAAGTACACACTTATTAACAGAGAACATCATTTACAGTTATTCAGATGGGAGGAAGGCAAGGATGAAACTAGCAGAGAATGTATTTCACAATGTAAAGTCACATTCATCTTAGTTGAGGGTTCCCTCCCTCTACAGCTGCAAAATAAAAATACTGGTGAAATCCTTGATGACACAAAATTAATGTCTAAGTACCCAGTGACTTCAGCAGAATCAGGATTTCACTCAAGATATTTTAAGGCACAGCTTCACTAGGCAAACCTCCTGGATCACCAATGGGAATGGGTCCACCCTTCCTTCCAGCTTCCTGCAGTAGACACACTGCAGTCACCACCAGCTCCAACAGCCCTGGCACCCACTGGCCCTTCTAAAGAGGAGCTGAGCCTGCAGAGTGCTCCTCATTGATCCTCCCTCTGAATGGCTACTCACAGGGTCAATAAATGCCCGGGACTCTCCCAGGTGGCTTTATCAGGCACTGGGTTTTGGAACATGGGGAGGAAAGGAGGGACAAAGTGCAGAGACCAGGTTAAGCTTAGACCCATGAAAGACAGATTAACATGTCTGATGGACTGAATATCTGCCCAGCACCTACCAGAAAGCTGTCATCCCAAACCAACTGAAAGGCTGCAGAGAAATTATTTCTGCATGGTAATATATTATGATAAGATTTTGGGAACTCCTCCTCCATATATTGCCAGAAATCTTATAAAAACTATCAGATGTAAACTTAGTATTTTAAGCATTCCAAGTTTTGAGCTAGATGGATACAAATACCAGGTTATACCACACCCGGCAGAGCCACAGGACTCCCTGAAGGTGCCCCAGCAGGTTTGCCAATCCAGCCTGTTTCTGAAAACTGGTGATTCACCTTCCACAACAGAATGCAACTACAAACAAGTGTACCTAAAACAGGGGAAAATACAAGACAGAAAGGAAATGACGGTTTCATTCTGCGTGCAAGAAACACTCTATATGATAGCTCCATAAACCCTGCCCACAATGCTCTATTTTCAAATAAACCAATACAAAATAAATGTGTTTATAAGGCGGGGAAGAAAGATAAACTTCAAATTAAGAAGAAAGTTTGGAGACGTTGTAAATTAAGAGAAAACAAAGTTTAAAAAACACCCATTCTCAAGGCTCCTTAACTACCTCTCAAACTGTCCCTAAAATATTTTGATTATGGTCTAATCTACTCTATGTGACCTTTGCAGAAATGATGCTTAGCAACTCTGGCAAGTTTCTTTCTCTACCGTTTTTGTGAGATGAATGACTACTTCCATTTGCAAGGAAGTCCTCAGAATCTCTGCATTATATGACTATTATCACCAGAACTCATTGAGCTCTTGCTGTGTTCACAGATTTAAATCTGAAAGCCAGAAATTATAAACATATACCTCATTCAAGATAGTACACGCAAGCACAGATTATACAAATTATTTCCCTAGTGTACATTATAGCTACAAAAAGAATGACATCAGAAATCTTTATTAGCATCAGACAAGTGCCTCAAATCTTAAATCAACTCACACAATTTCACTAAACTCCCTTTGATTTCTTTGCCTATTAAATCCAATTGCTATACAAGTTGGTGCTAGCTGCTCTTGAACTCACACAGAAATTTACCAACCCAATTTACACCATATTATCTTGATAAAACATGCTATATGGCAGTTCAATGGAACACCACAGAGACCACCTATGCATTGCTCAAATCGCTTGCCATCTTGACGCTCCTGCAATTTTAATCTCCAGTCATCAATTGTCTTGAGGATTTTACACTTTTTGAAAACAGATATTTCTGCACCTTGTAACTAAACTTCAAGTCCATCTGCACTGAAGGATGTGAAGGCAAGTGTTTAAACAGAAATGCTCCACTGTAATCCTAAAAGACATCAAGAAACATATCCACCCTGCCCCACCACCCCCCTCAAAAAACAAACAAAGAAAAACAAACAAATAAACAAACAAATAAACAAAAAAACCAAACACTTACCTAATGCTATCACTTTCTAAGTCTGTAGGTGGAATATAACACTGTATCAACAGGGCCTATTAGTTCTCTCTGTTAAAGAGAATTAGAAGACATAAGGCGGTCCAGGAAATACGTAAGAATGAAAGTGTTAAAAAAGACAGAGAATCCTTCCAATTATATTATGGACAATTTCAAAAAACATGAATTAAATAACTCCCTATCCCCCTCCAAAATCCTAGAGCACTAAATAAATTATTTGCAGTATTATAAACATCACTAGCAGTATTACAGCATACATTTATTAACAATCCATTTCCTGTAATTCTAAGATCAAATAAATTGTAATTGTCATGCAAGTGTACATCTAACTTACACACAACGGTCTCACTAAAGAGTATCCAAGTTTCTAGGAAAGTTCCAAGGAAGTGATCTGATTTTAAGACTCTCATACTTTTAAGCAAATGTAGATTGACTTAAAGTAAACATTGCAGGAGGGAGCTCATGCTCTAGGCTTCACCAAGCAATCAGCAAGGCATCTGACATGCTACAGAAAACCTGCAAAATCTAGCAAATAAATCGTCTAACACCCATTCAGTATCCTCCCAAGCACACAGTGGGGAGCTGACACATTATTAACTGACTGTAATTTCCACAAACTGTAATATACTAAGAGCTTTATGACATACATGGGGTGAAATATATTTTTGTGTGTTATAAATGCCTGTGTTTTTAAAGCATGTTAATCAAGACACTTCTAATAAATCATTGGGTCAAGTTAAGATCATCAAAAACATTACATATTACAGTAAGAATATTTGGGAAACATCTCCATCTCATTACTCCACTCTAACAAAATCACAAGCTTTTGAGGATTCAGTAGTAGTATGTAACATGCAAAGGGACAGACTAGAGCAACAGAGAAGATAACTTTGGGACGGGCTACTGTTACAAAGTGGTGTTTCCTTTAGATATGAGCTTTTAAATCAAATTATATTTTATACTAACTTGCTAAAAACATGCTTTTTAAATGACAATAAATTCACAAGGGACAGTGCAAGTTCCAAGACCTAATGCTATCCAGAAAGAAAGAACTGAAGATGATATGACACAGACCTCATCTCCACTTTCAGCTAACACATCTTTCCTTTTGCCTCAGTCAAGATTTATACAACTTCACAGAGACAAACCTCACCTGTCTCTCTCAGGAACAGCAAAAAGCAACTCTGCAAATGACAGAACACTGGCTTTTGAAGCCTTACATTGTTATGCCACACACAGGAATAACTTGAGGTCCCAAAGGTTCATAGAGGAAAATGGCACTTTGCCAACTCTCATTACTGCCTGCCAACCTGTAGATAATCTTCTTGTACTGTACTTCATCTGATACTTTCACATTTACAGCCCTTTAAAATACTCAGCAGTTTCTATTTAAATAAAAGTAGACATTATTTAAAAAGTAGAAAATACAGGCTAGATTTGAAAGCTGAGAGCATTTTACTCACTATTGTCCATTATTCTATAATGTATCATTCTCTTTCTGCATGTAGGCCAAAAAAATAAATCCAATGTAAACACAAAAGGCAAATACCTTTTGAAGGCCAGGCAAATATTTGAAAAGCAAAAAAGAGAGTCTCCTTTTATCTCTAGATCACCCTACAATTTAATGGTTAGTGGAGAGGTGGTTCTTTTTTCCTTTCTTTCTTTTTTTTCTTTTTCTGTTTAGTTTAGGGAATGCAGCTGGGGCAGGTCCGCACTTCATAGCCCACACAATGGTTATCAACCTATAAATTAGAACAATGGGCTAACAAATGTCAGATAAGCCTATTTGTTACAGAGTGGAAAGTAAAACTGGCACTATAAAAAGCTGTAAGGCAACAAACCAATATACTAAAAGTATTGATCCAGTATTGTTTCTAAATTATAATAATTACATGCCTGACCTTGTAATCTGATGTCTGTAGTTTACAAGCAAACCGCAGATGCCTGTATGGAGCTTAATGGTCTTTATGAGATTTTATGAAAAGTAACACCACTTCATGGACTAGAGATAAAGACTTGGGCCTTCAGCTATATCAGTAGTATTAAATACAAGAAAAAAAGATTATCTGTAAGCAAAAATGGTAAAGCTGGCAAAATATTAACACTGAGCCCACAATCAAGAAGTAGAAAGAATAAAGGACTACTTCTATGAGTACAGGGAATTGATTTCAAAAAGTTTCTAGGTGGGAATAAAGTGATTAAAACCACAGTGGAACACAAGTACCTTTTTTAGTCCCCACAATTCTCAGGCCATCACTGAACACAAACGTACAAGTGTTCAGTAGGTCTATATTGATAGTCTCAGGCCAATAGCAAGTATTTACCAATCCCACACGAATCTCGACAATTCCACAAAAACTCAGTAACCTCATATAATGAGAATTAGTGCCTTCTTAAATTGTATGCAAAAAAATTATCTTATAATTAAAATAAAGCCATCAGTGGTAACGTTATAAAAAATAATTGGTGCATTAGGGTGAGGATTTTTTTAATAGCAACATCTTAAAGATTTTTGAGTAGCAATAACTACAGAGAGAAAAAATATGTTTTGCTTTATCATTTGTTTGGAGTAGCAAGAAAGGAATAAGAAGGAAAAAGAATATATTGATCAGAAGAAAAAGTCTTCTGTCTCAGGATTCCATAATAAAATACGGTTTAACTCTTATTCGCTGTATATGAGTCAGTACTAAGCAAACATAAATTATCAGTTTAATTAGTTAGCTGGTGAGAGTGAAATTTGTTAGAGCATTTTTTAGTTTGTCCCAAATCAGTTTCTATAACAAAGTAAATGGTGTAATCAGTGGCCAACATAATTCTTACTCAGTTATCCATGCTCATAGATCATCTTCTCCTATACAGATAAAACTCCCTGAGAATGAAATGTGTCTGAGAGTATGATGTGTTTACAGTCTTCATTCTGTATTTCTGTACTGTTATCCTATACAAATCAACAGCTGATATATGATATAACAAGCTAAACAACTTTTTATATATGATTTTCAACCTGCAAATGTACTTCTAAACACTAACATAAAAGTATTGCATAACAAAGGATTACATTTCTCTAATGTTCAACTATATTTCTCTGTTTGGTTATGGATTGATAGGGATTATTTAAAACCCATCTGCTTTCAAAAAATATATGAACAAATATGTTTCAGAAAAAAATTCACTCTGAATATAAGCAAATCAACCAACTTTTGGGGTTGATCACCTGTCCACTGGCTTCAAGAGCGTAAGAAAACATTTTATATATGTTCAAACTGTAAATGGTATGCACTTTATTATCTTTTATTTGCTTAGTCTTATAAGAAACATTTACAGATAACAGCTATTAAAAAACCTATTTTCCAGCAAACACAAAGAATCTAGCTAAGTAACTGAAAGCTGTTTTGATTAGGTTAATTTTCAGTTTTCACAATATAAGATCACATTAAAAGACTATAGCATTGCCAACAGAATAAATGAGAAAAGGAATGATATTCCAGCCTACTACATAAATTAGAGGACACCAGCCCTTCATGGGCTACTATAGATATTGCCAGGAAGGTAGTTTCCTTAAGCTTTCTTCCCTTGAAGCCTTTGTTAAATAATAAAAATAATAATAAAAAGCTGGCAAAGAGTATTGATAGTATATCTATAATCTTTAAAGGCAATTTTAATAATATCTTAGCTAATAAGTAAACACAGTCAATGTCCAATTCTCTATCTGTTGAATACTAGAAATCCTGCAAGTGCAAGGTAGAACATGGGGATGGTTCAGGTCCATTGCTGTGCTGGAACTGACACACACATTTCATAAGTGAAACAGCTAGCCTGGAAGAATCATAAGCCTTCTCATCTACTGCTGATTTTATTCAGTAATTCTCAATCATTTTTGCTGACAGTGTATTAGTTCTCTAAATTATAGATTATCATCTCAAAGTAGAATGATGTATAAGACAGACAATATTTTTAAGGAAGTGTGTAGCTTTTTGCCTAACATTACCATGAAGAGTACATAGGGTATTACTGTGAACATCCACATACATGGCCATTAGACTGATGCGTATGTATGTTTCCATATATATATTTGCAACTACATGTACTTAATTTGCATAAGTAGAAATACGTATAAATAACGGACAAAATGAGCATGTATTCATGTATTTATGTAGTTGTATGCATGTTTACATACAAACATATATAAATACGTAGATACAAAACGTATAACCTGCATATAACTATGTTGTTTAGACAGACATGGATATACATAATATGGATGGAATTCCCTAAGCTAATTGTTACTATGTTACTACAGTAAGTGACATAGTGTGACATATGACCACAGTGCTCACTCACAAATTTCCTAAACCATGGATTACTTCCCACTCTGGTTCTAAAAAAATACAGTACAGGTTCACAAAGGATAGGGTTTTTAATAACAATAAATATTTTTTCTTTCAATTGCATATTGTGTGATTCAGTCTCTCTAGGCTTGGCAGGTATCAGTCACACACTTGCTATAGTTTTAATAATTTTTGAGAGATGTTCAAACATACGGGCAGACCTTTTAAACTAAAACTGTTACTTCACTGCTGAATCTGCAGAAGCAAATTCAGTAAATTCATCACCACTTATGAATTAAAATTCGACTAAAAATTAGTGCTTTAGTAGTACAGATAAAGTAAAGCAAATCATTCTTTCTACATATGCCTCTCTGCTGTTGAAAGAGTGTAGGCAATTTTATATCTACAACTTCTATGATCATCTATGACCTAAGGCATGTTGACTGGATCCTTAAAGGAAAATGGTGTGATAGGGCAAAAAAAAAAAAAATCTGGAAAAAGGCTCAATAATTTCTTTGCTGGCACCGAACTTCCTTTCTAACTTATTCCCTGAAAACATCAGTTTCAGAAAAAAATGGGGAAATGACATTTCTCATACAATGCAGAAATTATTGCTGATACTAAGAGATGAAGTAGTCACTTCTTATTCTTCCTTTCTTTGCTTGCTAAAAACAGCTAAAAGACAGAGGGTACAGTAACTTTTGATTACATGTCACAGCTGTAGGGCGCAGGAGAGAATAACCCTAATGAAGTCCATGTACTATCTTTAGAACTATATCAGTATAGCTCAAAGAAGAATCTGATCCTCCCCAAAACACAAAACCACTATTACTCATGATTGTTTTAGTTGACTTCAACATCAGTTCCAAAACTTAGCTCTTTCTTTGAAATAGGAAGTCTAGGCAACTATGCACTGAATGCGTCGATCTGAACCCTGACAAGCAAGGGAAGCTTATTATTCTCCTTCTTGTAACACAGCAGCTCCCTTCCTAATAGGCATTTAGAACAAAACAATGTTTCTCTCCTGCAGTGTTTTATTTGGCCTTTAGATTAAACAACACTCTAGGTTAGTAATCAGGTTTACCAGACGGTTGTCATGGGGTCACTAGCAGCCACTTTGTTTTCCCTCAAAACTGTGCTCTGTAAGGTGACAATCATGTTAAACAGATTACAACTGATGGGAGAAGTAGAAAGAAGAATCAACAACATTCTAAAATTATTTCTTTTAAAGAAAAAGCAGTCTGTTGAAAAATCACAGACAAGAAAGATTCAGTATAAACTCTAGTAAACCATATATATTACCTCCAAAAATGCTAAAAGCCTACATTGGTAAAACAAGAACAAAGACATTTGTGATTTAGTTCACATTTTTCATGCAAAAATTAGGATGTTTGCTTACACATATGGTGTTTTGTTTTGTTTTTTTTTTTAATCTAAGTTAACAGGGAGGTAGAACAAGTGTCTTTAAATTGGAATTAAGTAAGCACAGTCCAGATGAAAACCCTGCTTTGGAAAAAAATAAATCACAAACAATTAAGATTTGGCTATTGTAGTTCTCACTAAGGTTTAAACAGATTATTCTCCCACTGTAAACTGACAGGAAACTTGCACATGAACATAAATTACTAGACAGCAGACAAACTGTTATATATTGTTTACTTTATCCATCTCTGGATAGAAAGGCCAAAAGGATGCCATTGAGCAGCAGTGGCATCTGTGCATGATAGCTGTTGCTGGAGTGCCCAGCTTTGGCCTTCTCCCAGCACCATGGAGTTTGGTTGTTTGACCTACTTAAGCAGAAGCATCCTGACAAATCTCCTCTCTGTTCTGAACACCACTATTTGCCTCCTACACTGAACACCTGCACATCACAATCTCATCAGTCTGGTTAGTAAAACAGACCCATTTGTGGGACAACACTCAATCTACTGTCCTTTGGCTCTCATAAACTTGGGTGAATGCAGTTAGAACAGATTTGCTGTGGATTTTATCCTGGTCAGTTGGTGGGGGGGGGTTTGTTTGTTTTTTGTTTGTTTGTTTGTTTTGTATTGGGGTTTTTTGTTTGTTTGGGGGCTTTTGTTTGTTTTTTACTACAATTAAAATATTTTGGTGTTTAGACTAGGTAAGTTTAATTTTTTCCCAAGCTCTAACATTTTACAATTTATTTGCTTCTAAGAGAGTTCTAATGATGCCATATTCTCTCTATTCTATCTTGGAGAGGTAGACACCTATATGCAAAGTCACAAGATCACCCTAAATTTGTCTTTTTTTGTGACAAAACCTTCTAATTTCATGTCTGACCACTCTAAGCTGCTGATGCTCCATAAGGACTCTGTAAAAGCCATAGTTGTTCATGAAATTTTTGGGAATATCACAGCCTGAAGCAAGGCTAAGTACCAGCTGCATCATATTTATCTACTTGTTTATGAAAGCGTTTCCCCCTCATTGTGTGAATAACTGACCTTAGCCATAGCTAATAAGACATGAGCTTCCTTGAACTATGCAGCTTTACACTGAATCTTCACTAAGCTCCTAATGAACTGAAACATGTTCTCTCTCCAGTACTGTCATGACAGACAAGGTGTGGTCCAAGGAACAAAAATAACCTGGCCCAACCTTTGCTTTGACCATCTGTTTCTGTAGACAAGCTTCTTCTTGGCTACTACCAGGTTTTTATAAAGTAGAGAATCCAGGAACATATAGATATTTATGCTCCACCCTACCCAAAATCTCATCTTACTGTCCCAACCACGTAGTGAGAAGAGTGGCTTGCTGTAGGCTGTTTCAGCAGCCTCCCCTGAGTGCAGCTGTTTCCAGATGTGTGTCTAGTTAGTCAGACACCTCTAGAACTTCATCTCCTCAACCTTAAGCCATTTAGCAGACTGGGAGCTACACAGTCTGCCTTGAAGAAAATGAAACAATTTTAGTTAACATGAAAACCCTGCTCAGTCAAACTAGTTCCACTAAATCAGATGATGTCTTATCAGCCTATTCCAGACATGTCTAATTTTTTTTTTTTTTTTGGGGGGTGGAAGGGGTCTGCTTTTTCTTTTTTTCCCTTTTTCTTTTTTCCTTTTTTATTTCTTTTTTTCCCCCTGTAATACATGACTGAGAACAGCTACAACTGACAGAAAAAGCAAAGATCATGTCAGCTGTGGAGCTGTGCTAACCTGAATGGTAGGGGGGACATTTTTCACAGGTTACATTGTCATGCTGTTGAATCTGAAATGACCCACTTGAAGGGGCACAAAAAAAGACAGTGTCTGCTTGATATCTTTTGTTTCCATTTTTTATTTAGGGATATTACTTTTATCCCAGTTGATATAAATAATAATTATTAAATAACAGCTAATTTACACTGGTTTGCAGTTGCAGGGGGTCAATACTGTTTCTCTTCAGTTACAGGTAGTATTTGATGATTTAGGATTCTGTCAATAAGTGAGTACTTACTACTAATTTTAAAATGGTTATTAAATTCTGTCTGTGGAACCAGTAAAGTGCTAGAACTCAACTGTCAACAACATATATACACCAAACACAATAAATCCTGAAATATTACTTCAAAATCCAACCAATTTGTATAATTTGTGGGTTAGTACACACTGAAGTAATATAATCACCTTAATCATTCCAAATAAGCATACAGTGAGTTTCATTTTGTGGGGTTTTTTTTCCCCCAACAGCACTTCACTAGTTGTTCCTGATGATGTTCCAAGCAGAGCATTCCAAAGAGTCACTCGTGCAGGAAAACAGTTGAGCTAAACTCAAGTTGCCAGCTCTTTTCTAATTTTAAGTTTAGCTTTCCCCTTCTGAAGCAAACATTCCTCTCCAATACTAGTTAAAAGAGCTTATCTAATTTAACTTTCATTTTTTCCTTAAACATCTGGGAAACTTCATTTCTCTAATCAGTTTCTTACTTTCCTCCACTAATTACAATCTTGTTTTTTTCTACGTATATAATTTCCTGTGTTAAAATTTTTTCATCATTGGATTTCTTGCTCTTTATATATTTCCTAGATGCTTGTGTTCAAACTCAGAAAATGCAGCTTGTTTATGTTGTCCCCACCCTCTATAAAATACTCAGCTAAAATGTGCCACAAGAAGCTATTTGCCTATATGTATATCTGAATATTTAGCATAGCTACCAAAATGCCACCATTTGTTGCCCTGATAGCTCCATCATCAGCAAATTCTGGGATTTTAATTTACTCTAACATGATGAGACGCCCTTCAGAGAAATTGGCCACCAGCTGTCTCTCTGCTCGAGGAGGCCAAAGTCACACGCAAAACAATGACGCCTGTCAGACAAACGCCACCTTCTCTGTTTCACTTTCCTAACTGCCTGTTCTTCCTTTCTATTTCTCCTTTGCCTGAGGCCATATCTTAATCCCATTCCCCAAATTAAAAGGTTTCTTCCTTTCTCTATGGCTCATGAAAGGTTACTACATAGAACTACGTCACTACAGGGGCTCAGCCTTCAAATTTTGAAATACTTTCAGTTTTCAGTTGTATTTTCATTCTTGTATCACCACAATCCCTTTCATATGGCTTTCAGGCTGTTTCATACATAACAGGCTAAAATCTGGAGAGTGTAAATTCTTTTTCACCAAGACAGATACTGTAGTTACATCACATGCATACTGAAGTCCATTCTACAAACAAATCAGGGTTTTTTTTAATGCTACTAATTTAAATAACAGCACACAACTTAGAAAAAGTTATTAAATGCTGTATACAGACTTTCTAGTTTCCACAGTATTAGATCACCATATAAAAGATTTTGCACAACCTTCGTAATAAACTAAGTAGTGAAAAATACATTGAAAACAAATGTTTATCACACCTATTTATTACTATCAGCAGCACAAACGTAACAGACAAATTTGAAAGTTGTCCCAAGATAGGGCTTTGAGTTTTCAAAAAATTACCAAAATTATAAGAAGATTATGTTCAACTGACCTAATGGTTTGGTTTGCATTTTCTGTATAAACACAGTGGTATGTTTACCAAACATCCATTTCCTTCTAACCCCAGATCATAGATTTTTGAAACTCCACAAAAAGTTTTTTTAATGAACACAATTGTGTTCATGATATCAAAACAAACTTGAATAAATCATTCACACAGTGTGAAAACTTAAATCTAATAACTCTGAACGAAAGAGCTCTGCAACGTAAAAGTTCCTGTAAACCTTCACAATATGTTCAAGCACAACTAAAGACAGACTTACGTAATACATTAGCTTGCAATTGCAAAGGACTCTTCAGGTTTTGTAATCAGTTCTCACACTTAACCACAAACCAAAAAAGAATTGTTATGATATTTCACAGTTACATACATTGCATAGCTTAGAAATGTATCTTCTTACCAAAGTTAAACACAACTTTAATTTCTTTCATTCATTTGAGGAAACTGAGGATCAACATATGCTGTTTCACATGCTGACACTAAGTAAAATAACAAAGATTCTTTTAAAAACTAAACTCTCTTATAATGAAAAACAGAAATAAAAGATTTTATTCCTTTGAGAAGATGATTAGCTTACCTGGTTTTGCCATTCCACACCGACAGCCCGAACAATATTATCAGCTCTTCAGGTACTAATTCTTGCTAACTGGAAGGATATTTTCTCTCTTGCTGGATTAATAATCAACTTTCCTGATAGTTCATTTGTAATTCTCTGCTGGTTAACCCTTTGCAGGGCTCCCATTTCGAACTAGGCAGCTTATACTATTCAGTTCATTTTAATACAAAAATAACATATGATAGTACGTACATGAGAATTAAATAGCAAGCTAAAGAGAAAAAAAAAAAAGAAAAAAAAAAAAAGAAAACTAAAAGCTTATAAATACTTAAAAACGTACTTTCTTTCTCTGCAAGACTCTACTTACTCAACCTAAGAGCCAGTAAAACAGTGCATCAACAAACTGGAAGCTGTAAAGTCCAATAGCTCATAGAACTGCATCCCCCTATGAAGCTACTGCTCGACCTCTCATCTTCAGCAAATGTGTAAGTATGACACGTCTGCTTAATTCTGAAAATGACATCTTTTATTATTGGAGAGTGTGCTGACAAATTACCACAGTTATCAGTCTGTGCAAGGCCACCCATCTGTGTTGTCAGAAAGCAAGAGCAAGAGTGGCCAGGAGTAAAAATGAGATAAGAGAGGCCCAGAATAGTGAAAAAGGGGAGTTCAAATGAGGTCAGAACAGTCCAAGATGGGACACCTAGAAATTATATGTAATTTTATTTTTCAAGAGTAATAGTAGCAAATTACATATATTTAATCAGTTTCACAAAAATTCTCTACATTTTGGCAGTTCTGTTGTGAAATGAGTAAAAAGATGATAAAACAACCTGGTAAAAATGTTTAAAGATCTCATACAAGAGGGGGAAACACTCTAGAAATGTTGACCAAAAGAAACTAGTCGTTGGGGGATATCAGATGGACCTTGGGTTGTGCTTTGATTGTGAACAGAAGTAAGAGAAAAATAAACTTGCTGCATGGATGACCAAGGCATAATGCTGTAAAAATAGGGAAATAATAAAAAAATACTTTTTCTGAAAAAAACATTGTTTGGGTTTTTTTGGATGCTCTAGGAAAATATGAGAGCTGACAGTTGTATTCACTAACAGAAATGCTTTCCTGGTGAACTGTGCCATAGCTCCTTTATTAAGTAATACTGCAGTAGTTCTGGGTTTTATCTTGAGACAAAGGGACAGAGTCTCCAAAAGCTTCTGCATAGCACAGATGAGACTTTATCTATTTCCCTTTGCGTAAGAGTAGTCCTATAGCTAATCTATTTTTACACAACTATAGGTCTCTGCTCTCTCTTCAGTTGCACCTGATACAGTTTGCTGTAAATGTTCTATAATATGTGCTGTAGAATTTATGATAAAATGTTATAAAGTTTTGAAGCAAATTTATTTCATATTTATAGTTAATTTTATTCTGTCTGTATTTGAAAGAAAACCTTTTAAGGACGCCAATAATGTTAGAAAGCTACAACAACTAAATTTATTGTTAAGTATCGCATCAGTGGTACTCCTGGGGGCTCTTCTTCATGGGAAGAAAGCTTAAACAACATTTTCTAATGCATTGGATGGCTTCCCAGAGATGTGATGGCCTACAGAGGCAGTGCTGAACAAAGCAAGCTGGAATAGTAAGTCAGTAAACAACCCTTTTCAGAGGACGGCCACAAATAAGTGCAACTTTGTTTAATAATGGCGAATTACAGTTATTTTTTGTTCTCTAGAAGGTGCATTATCTGTCTCTCCTGTTCCACCTGACTAAACTGGTGGTATCTTTTCTATCACCTGACTGAGTAGTTGGCTGGAGATAATAGGACAAAACAATCCACTATTGTTACAAAAGACAATGACCTTTCATGTCCTTGGAGCTCGCCATGACCTTTCATCTTTGCTATCCTCCAATGGTCTCTCCTAACAACTCAAACTACACCCCGTTAGGCTGAATTCCAGATTATCATAAAAAGCCCTGTCCCTTCAAAACAAAACCAATTTTTACACCAAGGTGGAGGAGAAACACAGGTCCATTGTTCCCTCACAGATGGAAGTTAGAGTTACTAAGGCAACAGCTCTAATCCCCCTTTTTACCACCTTTTTCACATCATTGGCCTATCAAGTGTGCTACCTTTTAACTCATAAGCTCAAAAGCTGGTAGTCTAACTGACTGCTCTAATTAGCTACGATTTTCACAGTACAGACAACATGATGAGCTAATCGAAATTTGCAAAATAATGACGTACCTCCAGCAAATATTCCTCCTCCTGAGGCCCAGTCTTAGAATAACAATAATGAGACCATTATTAGAGGAGGGCATTAAAATGCTGCACTGCTGCTAAACAGAGAACTTAATTGTTCTGGTCTTGTCCATTGAATCAACAACCTATTGTTGTGGACTTGAAAAATAAAGGACTGGAGAATGGGTGCCATAATGATTGGTCTGTGCTGCCATACCAGCACTCTGTAGAATTGTTTTCCTTTTGAAACTCTTGATGGACTAGTAGTTTTGTTTAAAAGTAATATAAAAGCCAATTGTCTGGATAAAAAGTCCTATTTATCGAAATCTTTAGAAGCAGTTGCATGGATTTGTTCATGACCCCCAAGATAAAAACACAGAGACCATAATAATGCTATTTGTGGCGACCACTGCTTGTAGTGACACTAGATAACATGGGCCTGTCTAGCTACTGCAAAAGGAAGGAAGGCATTTCCTTTGCAGACAGAAATCATGTCAGAAGGTCAAACAGTGGACAGACCAAATTCATCTGTATAAAGGAAGATGCTGTATTTAAAAAAAAAAAAAAAAAAA